>JBBJLS010107950.1:0-19243 GCA_037577275.1 Bryconaethiops microstoma
TGTGTGTGTGTGTATACATATATATATATTTATATATGTGTGTGTATACATATTTACACACACACACACACACACACACACACACACACACACACACGTCATGGCCTCAGTCAGATTATTTTTCGGAAACCCACGCAAATTTGCGGAAACCGCAGATATCCTCCGCTTTTTTTTTTTTTGCTTTTTTCATGCCAATATATAATTTTTCATTTTAGTACTAAATTATTAAGAAAAATCTAATGTACTAAATTTGTAACATTTATATTAACGTAAATTCAACTAAATGTCCATGTAAAATATAACCGTATACATTTTTAATACTGTCGAGAGAAACAAAGCAACCGTGCATTGGCTGCTGCCCTGTGACGCATCTCTGGCAGAAGCAGACCAGCATTCCCGCATCACAACTCTTACTGTATTTACCCTGCTTATACCAAAGAAAACGACAACGGACACCAAAGAAAACGTGCGTGCATGAATTACAGTACAGTCTATACTGGGGTAACATCAGTATTTACATTCTAGCACTGCAGGAGTTCAGTTTAAACTGTACAGTACGAATACAGGTTTACCTTTACATTTTCTTTAAGGGTAATGCATTAAGCTGAGTTTAAAATGAAATTAAAGTGTTTTGGGAGCATGTTTGGGGGCATATTTAGGCTTTACACTACAGAAATAGACATTTTTAGGCCACATCACAAATTCACGTTTTTTCACAATTCACGGGTGCTCTTGGAACGTAACCCCCAGGAATTTTGGGGGTCTAGTGTATATATATATATATATATGCATGCGTGTAGATGGATGGATGGATGGATGGATGGATGGATAGATAGATAGATAGATATGTGTGTGTGTGTGTGTGTGTGTGTGTGTGTCTACATTTGTTGAAGTAACTGGATCAGGCTTTGGCATGTGGTAAAATCCAAAACTCTGGATATTTAATTGCCTATTTAACTGTTCGGTCCAACTGGGTAGGCTTTGAAAGAAAAAAAAGCTGCAGCTGTAGATGCTGGCTTTTTCTTGGAGTGGAGCAGACAGCTTTTGTGTTCCTGCCCTAACTAAAGAATGGCGACTCCTCAAACAAAGCCTCCTGCTCTCTCACTAGAGAAGGAGACAGTTAACGTTTTCAAGTCAAAGACAATAGCATTGTTAAAAGTAACCCAGCACTATTGAACAAATCAACACATTGTTAGAGAGCACCTATGTCATTTTCAAATAATAATTGGATGTTTTTTGTTGTTTTTTGTTGTACTGTACATCATGAATTGCTGCTCAATAATTGTTCTTTTTTAAGCAAAGCAAACATTAATTATTTCAGTCCGGCTTTTTGTAGCACAGAGTCAGCACTGACTGAAGTGGCCAGTGATCTAATGGTTGCTTCAGATTATGAAAATGTCTCTCTTCAAGTACGGATGGATCTGAGTGCACTTTTCTGTCATGATACTTGAAGGGACAGGCTTGAAAACTTAACTGGTTTGGACAAACAGGTTCTTGTCAGGGTTAAATCTTACTTGACAACCGCAACCAATTGTTAGCATCATCGAGAATTTGCTGAACAGTGAAGAGTGTAATACAGTATGAGCCCATACCGTTCCCATCTTTATGTACAGCCCTTCGCATACATCTTTTGTGAACTCAATGTTGGGTATAACTTTAAAACAATTGATACACAGTTCAGATTTAGCAACAAAGCTGTATGTAACGTTATTAATGCAGTCTGAATTACCAGGAAATTCCTTCAACAAAAATCTGAACCAGAATTATTGATAGTGGACCCAAAGTCCCTTCAAAATAAGGTTGAATATTTTATCCTTGAACTTCTTTTTTGTCCATCCAGTCAGCGCGTAAATAACACCGTTAAGACACGCCTTTTATCACTTAAGAACATTTTTAAGTGATAAAAGCCTGCTAGTTCAGAGCACGGCTCATGTGCTTACCGAGGAAAGGATGTGTGAGAATATTACTTTGGTCTTATTCAGTTACACTGGCTTTCTGTTAATGTCCACGTTGATCACACTGTCTAGCTCATTAAATTTAAAGCCCCTAATGGCCTAACTCCAACATCTCTTGCCAATCTTGCTAGAGTTATAGCCCATCCAGGCCATTTGGTTCAGCTGATGCTGGCTTACTGATAGGTTCAGTTTGATATATACTTTGTGTGTGTAACTGTAATTTTATTTCATTTAGCCCATGACATTTTCTCTTCAACCATCTTATTGTTCTGTGTAAAGCACGTTGAAAACTGTTTTTTTAATCTAAAGGAAAAGTGGTTATTTATTTAATTATGTAGTAAATTGTATTTACCAAGATATACAAATGTAATTAGAGTGTAGCTACGGTGGGGGTGCTTTTAAATGACTGAACCATAAAAATAGGCCTGCTTTTTTATGTATTAGTGCTGTGGGGTTTGATTAAAGAAATCTGCAGTGCAGGTTTTATTTTAACAATCTCCGAAGCTCATTACTGTCCAAATACATGCAGCATTCTCTCTCTCTCTCTCTCTCTCTCTCTCTCTCTCAGCTCTATGTAAGCATACACACAATGACACAAACATACATTACTTATCTTCCTCCCACTCACAATGCAAAGACTCAGTACACACACACACACACACAGCAACCCAGGAGAGGATGAGACAAAGAGATTCTCCCTGCTCACAGCAGCGAACCGGCCATGGAACTAATCACAACAGCAGCATCACTAATCACAAACAGCTCCAGGCAATTATCTCCTCCAACACAGGAATAAATGCAGCAGACCAGCAACTGCCACTCACAGCCATCATCCGGCTGACAGCGGCTCAGCTGAGCTCACGTGAGCGGTGCCTGAATCGTAGCTCGAAGCTTGAGGCTTGGTGCCAGTGAAAGTTCCGGAACATGATGTGAATGCAAATGGGAGAGTTCTGCAGTGGGACCTTTGCTCCTGCAGTAAAAGCAGCAGGCTCACACACACACACACACACACACACACACACACACACACACACACACACACACACACACACACACACACACACACACAAGCGCTCAATTTCACATATACATACTCTCACAGCAGGCTGCTCAGAATGGGCAAAATAGTCTTCTTTGCATCAACAATACGACTTTGTTAAAGAATGGCCCGCAAAATCTGTTTCTTTTTTTGCTTTTGTAGAATATACACAATGATTCATGCTTAATTCATACTCAGTAAACGCCTATCTGGAACTTATTTGCTGATATGCATATTGCAGTCTTTTCTGCAGTCTTTCTGATGTCATAACAGTGATCACCAAACAACAAAGTAAAACAAACAATTGTGTAGCCCTAGCACACACACACACACACACACACACTCTCACACATACACACGCAGACACTCGTGCAAAGCAGCTGCTACACAAATTGCAGAGGCCAACTTTCATTAAATCACATAAATGATTGACATTTCATATACAGTTTTTGCTTCCTCTTATGTTCTGTGAGTTTCTGAAGCATCACTCTCTCCCTCCAGCCTTTGCTACGCACTTTCATCCAGAGCTCTCATGTCATTGGTTGTAGGATTGGCATCATTGCAGAAGGCTGCAGCATATGAATACTAACACTCACTTCTTGTTTAATAAGTACAATAAGTACATTATACTTATTGAAAACACTAGTGCACTGATTGAAAACTCAATGTGTCTTTTATTGAGATGATGAGATGTCAATTGTCATTGTCATGGACAACTTTACAATACATGACACAGCAAGCATGTGGATTACATGCAGTATGCAGGAAAACAGAGATTTGTAATCTACAATACGACTGAATCCTCTGTAAGTATAGCTACTATAAAAACACAAGGTAAAGGGTTGCAGAGCTTTCGTTGAGTGACTTTTTTTGGACTCTAGAGTTCACCCACCCTAAACATCTTCCTCACTCATTTGTTTAGTTCTGCCTCTCAGTTAGGTGAATTAAGGTGACAAAGACTTATGGATGTGGATTACGACAGAGTATTACTTACTGTGAGCTATAAACATGAAAAAAACTTAAAACACTACTCACGGCCAGGGCTGGTACTCACAAATTAGTCGTAAATTACTACTACTAATAATAATAATAATATTGCAAATATTCGATGTGATTCTATATCAGCCAATTATCAGTCTTGAAAAACATGTTGGGACCACCACTGATAATAAGAGTAATTCATATCCTTTATATATTATCACTTTTTACATTAAAGGATGAAAAAAATACAGAAATACAATACACTTAGAGAAGAGTAATGTAGAGTAAGGAGTTTTAAAGGAAGGTTTTAAAGGAAAGGGCATTCATGGAAAGACTGAAGTGAAGAGGTCTAGAGGTTGTAAACTGTTTGTAAGCAATGAACTGTACTGAAAGTTATATTTGTGGAATCTGTAGAGTGGTTGGTTCTGGATGTGGTGCAGAGATGTTACACTAACTGCAGGGGACCCGGAAGGTTCTGTGCAGGTTCTATAGCAGAACACTGTAGGCAAAAGGACACGCAGTGGGGCAGAGCGGTAGAAAGACTTCCCTCCTACTGTCTTGGTGTGTCACAGACTCCAAAATAGAATATTTTTTTTCACAGAATATAATTACAAAAACAACACATACTCACAGAGCCATGAGATCACAGTGAGAGTTTAAGGCTGAAACACTCATGGTTGTCGTCCAAACACCTGCTCAGCAGTAGGATGCGCTTACTGCTTTCCTGACATGCAGTGACAGAGTGTCCCAGGCCAAGAGAAAAGCAGTGAGTCAGGAAAAAGTTCCCCTCACAAGAAATAAAAGGCTTATCGCATAGTTCCCACCTGAGGTCAGGAACCCTCCACCGTTCAATTAGCCCCCGAGACCAAATGTCAATAACTTAATCAGCAAAAGCAAAATGATGGGATAATTAAACAGGCTGTGACCAAGGTAACAGTGCTCATTAACTCTTTTTTATTATTTTCATTAAGCTCACTGAAGCAAGCAGAAAAAATCTGTCAAAAGCACGATTTCTAAATTTCGGATCAGTGTCTTCAGTCTAAAATTTTAACGGAAAAATACATTTGACTAGTACAGCAAAATAAAAGTAATACTTTAAGACTAAACTTGTGGACAGTGGAGAAAAGTGAGGGAGTGAGGGGACAAGTGTGGGAGTGTGGGGAAAATATCCTGTAATGTAGTGCAAGCAGCACTGGAGACTAGCCTACTTTCCATTCTTGTGCTGGAATAAGTCATCTGGCTGTCCAGAAAACTAGCAACAACTCAGCAAAATCAGGCCTTGAAAAGGCATTTCATCGTCTGTATCTTCATTTTCACAAAGTATTAGTTACATTAGTAACATTTCTTATTTTGCATTGGTGACAGATAGTAAAAGCATTAGTACTTGGGCGCATTCCGATTGTTTTGCTACAACTAAACAAACTTTCTTGATGGAAATGTGGTTTCCTTTTGTAAAGACTAACTTCCCACATTTTTCATGTGTATATTTTCTCCCTGATCCACTTATGAACTTTGTGGTGTTTTATGCAATGACCATTTTCCAACCCCACATTATCTCTAAGATTTAAAGCTAATGTGCCACTGAGACTGATGTATGTGAAAGACCACTGCTTAGAATGCTGTATTTGTTAGCTCTGAAAAAACTATGAACATGCAGGGATTGTATTAAATTACCTGGAAAAAAAAAAATCTAACATTGAAAATATAGCTCTGACTATGTAACATAACAAGGTGAGTTAGGGCCAACACTATTACCTGTGTGTGTGTGTGTGTGTGTAAGAGAGAGGGGAACAACATCTGTTTAGCTGTCCATGTTTACTGGTCAGACAGGCACAGCAAAGGGGTAACATGAACTCTCCCTCTCTCCCTCTCTCACACACACGCACACGCACACACACACACACATGCACACGCACACACACACTCATACACACACTCATACACACACTCATACACACACTCATACACACACTCATACACACACTCACACACACTCATACACACTCATACACACACTCATACACACACTCATACACACACTCATACACACACACACACTCATACACACACTAATACACATGGCTGTCTAGCCATGGAAGCAGGTTGTAACAAGAGAGGCTGAGTGAACAATGGAGATATTGTGCTGGTCAGTGGAGAGATGGGCAGCAGAATGAAGAATGCACTTGGAGATCCAGACTGGAGCTGATCAACAGTGAACGTGTGAACACACAACTGGGAACACATTCAACTCACACATAATCTCTCCACCAATTTCACTTCCAGTTTTCTTTTCACCCTATTTCTTTCTCGTAGTGTGACTTCGCTTCTATTTCTGTTACGCTTGAATTCCTTATCTCCCTTTCATTCTCCTTTCTGCCCGTAGGACTGAGCGATGTATTTTTGAAATGTCGATATTTAGACTGCAATACTCCGATCAGCAATAACATTAAAACCTAAAGATTCTGTGAGATGATGCCCTTATGATTTGTATTATCCTGCTGAAAGAGGCTACTCTCACTAGGGATTTATTTATTTCTTTTTTATGACTGTTCATATCAGATAAATCAATTAGCTAGCCTGCTGCCTCTGTTTGTCTCTGTCTCTCGTCTCCGAATGGGTAAACAAGTGCCTGAGGATGGGTTCAGCTGATCAACAGTCAAAGCTAGAGCCAAACAATGTGTGTTTGGATATTCCTTTTTTTTAATCACTGTCATTTAACATTTTTCATTAATCTTTCTTGCTTCCAAAGAAGTGGGGTGACTTGGGAAATTCTAGGGGTGCAAGTGTGTGTGTGTGTGTGTGTGTGTGTGTGTGTGTGTGTGTGTGTGTGTGTGTGTGTGTGTGTGTGTTTTATGTTCTAGAACTCTGGTGGGGTTTAAAAGTTTGGGAAAAATTGGAATGTCCACATAACAGTATTTGAATGATATGGGTCACCCCAGTCGCAATATAATCACAATATACATATTCTGTCTATACTGTGCAGCCCTATCTGACAGCATGCTGGCCTCTTGGTGTGTGTGTGTGTGTGTGTGTGTGTGTGTGTGTGTGTGTGTGTGTGTACATGGGACTTGTGAGAAATGACGTATCTTTCCCAGTCAAAACCAACTTGACAGAAACATTGCACAACTGGTCATCAGACTAGACAGAGTGCTGGAATCTGCGCCTTCATAAGTGCTTTATTGATTAGAAGCTGGAGCACACAAGTACACACTTCCACATGCTCCATCTGCAGTGGCTCAAAAGGGAGACTACTGACAGCATTGCCCTCATCTATGAACTAGTGAGTGAGTGGGAGAGAGAGGGAAAAGGAGAGGAAAGGATGAGAAAGAGAAATGAGAGGAAAGTGTGAGAAAATGATAATGAACTCATGTAACATCATGAATCAGATGCTTGCAGGCCGGCGCTAGAGCGAGAAGGCACAGATCGAGAGAGAGTTTCAGTAAGTGGGAGAGGGAGAAGACAGAAGGAGGGCAGGGCAAGACACTTATGCTGCAGTTGTTCTGTCAGAGTTTAGTGACAGTCACCTGAACAAAAGCCCAGCAAGCGAATGCTCAACCAGTTTACCATTCAAATCCTTATGTTAGCACTGCTATAACGTTTTGCGCTCTCTAGTGAAAGCTAAAATCGCTCGTATAATCCCCATTCTCTGCTCTTACCTCTGAGCTGCTCTGTCTCTGCTCCTGCATGGCTGGGTGTGTGTGAGAGAGTGAGCACAGTCTTCAGACAGTACAGGGATGTGCGCGTGTGTATGTGTGTGTGACAAAGCAGCTCCCCTCTCACTGGCCAGTGGTGAAGTTTGTGTGTGTGTGTGTTTGAGATGTGGGGCAGCCCCTGAAGTGCTTTCCCATCGCTGCAATCAGCACTCTGCGGCACACAGCGGAATCTACTGCAGGGAACCGGGCCAACTGGGAACTAAAAGGGCCAGGGCCACACGCCCACCCGGAGTTATTTCACTGCACCACTCAATTCCAGATTTGTTTTGTTTCTTTTACCAAAAATTACCCCCCAAACCTCAAGTTGTCAAATCATGTCTTCAGCAGTAGCCAGTTCTGATCCAGGAGTACCCCTATCCAGCATATGCTTGTAATTTCCATTTCTAACATACCCGATCCAAACAACTAGCTAATTAACAAGACCATCCTGAGTTTGTGCATGCATCATGTGCATATACTGGAAGATTATACATAGCAAATGCTCAACCGTTTAACTTGTTGCGGTGCATGTCAGAACGCAAGTCAGGAAAGCACAGAGAAACCATAAAGTTCCAGAGCATCCTGCTTTTTTATTGCTGTATTAGAAGCCCCATAGATCATACAGAAGTACACCAGGTACATTTTTAAGAGATTCACCGCCAAGTTAAAAGAGTTAAACATCATGTCACAGTTCATGACCATTCCAAGTTTCCAACTTGCAACTTTATTGGCTGTTCGAATGCAATGCAAGTGTAACGAACTTCCACATAATGTACAGGTTCTTGGAAGAATAAATAAACAGGTAAAGAATCTTTAAATGTAAACATTTTAATCACAAAAACGGTTCTTTAAGGATTAAAAATGGTTCTTCTATGGTATCACTTAAAGAACTCTTTGTGGCACCTTTTTCCACATGAATGCACACAGATTTTGGTATGTTTGCTTGAGTGATTTCAAGTCTAGGTGAAAACAATGTCTAGACCACTTATAAAAAATTTATTTCAAGTAAACTCACAATATATGTAAGTTGAACATGTCAGTTAGTTCATATTTCAAGTTTTGTAATATGAACTAACTGACCTAACTTCACCTATATAGGCCAAACCTAAATATGACACATTTTTAAAAATCTGAAATGAAACTGGTTAATTTGGCAAAAAAAAAAAAAAAAAAAAGTTGTCTGACACAGTGATGCACTGGTTCACTGCGCAGTGTCATTGCACAAATATCATCAACGTGGAATGGACAACCTAAAGTATCCGTGATCTCACTCCAAAAGCCTGAAATAGCACAGCCCTGATATAAACCAGAATCCTGGAGTGAAAAATTAACCATTTGGCCACAATTACCAAAGGCATGTGTACAGAAAAAAAAAAGAAAAAAAAGGAGAAGCATTTTACCACAGAACAACATATCAATTTAAGCATGGGGCTGGAAAATTAATAAACCATGTAATATCACCAGGAATACTCAAACTTTTGCATACAACTGTTTAGTGGTTGAACATGTCAGTTAGTTCATATTTCAAGTTTTGTATTTTTTTTATTTTTACTGTAATGATTTTTTATTAAACGCAGAACACTGAAAAAATGTGCAAAATATTAAATGTAACAATTTAATGGCAAAAAACGACACAAGTCTTCCTACGCAAGGCATGCACCAAACAGTGACCGCTGTTCTTCATGGTCCTGCTAAGTGAGCAAGGACATTTAGCTCACATTTTTGCACACAGCCGTTTAATGCTAAATGTATCACTGCTGGCTGCCGTTTTGAAAAATGTAAATGTTCTTTTCCTTCTGTCATGTATTGTAGCATGCGACTGCATGATGCAAAGAATATGCAGTGTTTTGCATTTCTCAGTGGTAAAGGAAACTCATCCAGGCATTAACACAGAGCAGATAATATATTACAATACACCCTTCAGTGGAAATAGATATGAATCAAAATGAGTAAATCCATGGTTGCACGCTGAATTCCCCACTGCGAGCACACTACTTCAACGAAAAGTGGTGAGCGAGTTAATGGGAGAAACAGCGAAAGAAACACAGAGCAGGGAAAATACACAGATAATATTAGTTCTACAGACCACCAGACCATGTGTAGTTGCAGCTGAGGTGAGAACTGCAGGCTTCTAAGACAGCATTGTTTACTAACTAATGATACACACACACACACACACACAAACATGAATACACACATCCTATGAATTATCACAGAATGACTCACCACGAAAACCCAACTGCTCTAATGGGTTATAGGTCAATAGCTCTGTTTGGGCAGTCAGGAGGACACTGAAATTACTATGCATGGCCTGCAGACATTTCATGAGCTTTAATTTGATGAAAGCTTACACTGTGACCAGTGCAGGCAAAACATTGAGCATCATGGACAAAATGAAGGGGTCTAGCCAGACGATTTAAGCCAGGATAAATACTAGAATGTGTCTAAATGCTCATAAATTCATTCTGGATGGCTCTGCGATCTGGAGTAGCATCAGTTCATCACAAAGCTGCACTACACTGCAGCAGTCAACCACGTAACACCCACTCAACAAGCCCCATCTGCCCACACTCCTGCTCTGATTCATTCACCAAGATGACATCAAGCCATTCAGTACATGCACTGGAAGCGGCACTGTGCACACACACATATAATCCAGTCTCACAGACAAAGGCCACTAAGCTCTACAGTAAGGTAAACAGAAATGTCTGTCATTCACACACTATAAGATAACTCTGAACACTGGGTCATTTTGAGTGTCAGTGCTGCTCCCTTATGAATAAAAATAATCAGCTGTGTTTACAGGCAAAGAAAGCACTACAGTTAGGTTTCTCATCAAACCTGTAGGATAATGAAAGTACTTTTGATGCATGTTTATCGTTCCTATTGCCCTGGAACCCTTCTTCACCGAATAAATAATACATTAGAGTGCACCTAAGAATGTGCAATATGGCAAATGTAATATCACAATAATTTGATATTCACAATACAGAGTATGTCACAGTAATATTTTGTATAAGTCGTTACAGACAAAAATAGAAACCAGTGATGACACATTTATGCTATTCCCCGCCACAGTGCATGTTTAAACTGTATTCATGGTTTTTCTGGTTCATTTATTATTTTATTTTCTAAGTGGAAAAAAGTTAATAAAACACCTGTATAGGCCAAACCTAAACATGACACATTTCAACAAATTTCCGTGCATAAGCACCATTTGTTCTAAGGGCTTATTTGGATCACTAGACCTATATATAGGCTAGGCATAGACAAGTCAAGAGTGTGTTTAAAGACAACCGACTATTACTAAGCGAGAAAACATTTCAAATCTGGAGGACCACAAAAAAATCTGAAATGAAACTGGTTAGTCTGGTAAAATAAAAATAAAAAATCACTACCAAGAACGTGCAGGAAAAGTTTGCTGACATAGTGATGCACTGGCTCACTGCGCAGTGTGACTGCACAAATATCATCAACGTGGAACGGTCAACATAAAGTATCCATGATCTCACTCCAAAAGCCTGAAATAGCACAGCCCTTATATGAACCAGAATCCTGGAGTTTTGTAGTCTGCCGAAATGAAAAATGAACCATTTGGTCATGATTAACAAAGGTATGCGTGCAGAAAAAAGAAAAAAATGGAGAAGCATTTTACCACAGAGCAACATATACATTTAAGCGTGGGGCTGGATCTTATTCCTCTTCTTTTTGAAAATCAATAAACCATGTATAATAAGACTCAACTGTTTAGTACAGTACAACCACATGTCTGTGCAGTGACACAACTAAGGTTGATAACGGACAAAGGTGTTATCAGGTTTTTAACAGTGGCCTTCGTAAAAGATGAAAACGACAAGAAAACAGTTATTCTCTTTCCAAATGATGAATGAAAGCGCTCTTGTAATCCACTCACCTGCTCCTCCAGTGTCCATTCACAGACCACGCTGAGTCATGCTTATTGTCTATGTGCTGTGAGTAAAGGTGTTTGGAGGAAACTGCATTGAAAGAGGCTGTCGCTTGCAGAATGTATCACAGTGTAATACGGAATTACTATATAAGATGCTGATTTTGCATTAACAATATTGCATGAATACAGTTAATGTTACAGTAACTCATGCTTACAGAGTGCTACTCTGTATTAAAAGAATACCTTACAAATCTGACATAGCTGCATATTTACTACTTTGAAAATTAAATTATACAGCATCATAAATATTGATGAGATACGAAACAAAAATCAGAAAGGAAGCTTTCTTTTTTAAATTTATTTTATGTCCTTTGAATGGTAAAAATGGTTCTTTAAAAACAAATCATATACATTGCAGTTAACTGTCAGGTACTCGACACTATATCAAGAGTGCATAAAACGAAATCTAAAAAAACTAAAAAATAAACTGCTTGGCAACAGGATACTGCTTTTTTATGGTTTAGAATGTTACCATGGATATATTGGCCATTCTCTATTAACACTTCTAAAACACACTTACATGCGGACAATAACTTGAATAAGTTATTGTCTTAGAAACGGAACCAAACCAAGAGGTATAGGGTTGTGTAAAAGACTAGTTTAATCTACATACTAGTTTAATCTAGCATACTCCAACTAATCTCAAGTGGGAAATGCTTACAGCTAAACGTTCACATCTAAGTGGAGTTTCCCACCACTTGAAAATACTGGCATTAGTGATGTAAGCATTAGCAAAACAAGCTTCGCTTGACGAAGCCGCCTTCAGGTGATAAGCATTTTCACACTGAGCTCACTGCAAGGCTGGGTGTGTAGTGCAGCTTTGCTGCCTGTTGATTTTGAGCAGTGCTACGTCACCAACATTGTGGATGAGCTGAACTGTGGATGAGCTGCAAGAGTACAGTGCATAATGGCAAAGAGTATTTGCATGCAGTTTTGCAAAATATGCATCTCAGTTGCATCAAAAAGACAAAGGCCCAACAAAAAAAGACAGTGGCCATATGTCACTGTCACACATCATGCGCAACAGTTTGTTTCATTGGTTCAATTTGATTGAGCTTCTAAGCAGTGCACTGTCATCAAAAATTGTGCATTCAATCCTTGGCACTGCCTCAGCTTTCTATAGCCAGAAGATAACATAATCAGGCTCACTTTCTCAGAATGGGTGAGAAGACCCTCCCTCTCCCTCATCACCCAGTGTAATGACAGACAACACAGTTGTCTCTTAGCTGACATAACAGAATATGAACCTCAATTATGAGTTTACATGCTTCTTTTTGATCATTTATCCGATGCTACTGGGCAAAGAAACTCATTGCTGGTAGCAACAAAGAGTACAGATACTAGAGGCTGGGGAGACTAGAGGCCTGGTATTTTTTTAATCAAAATATAGGATGCTTCCACACCTACCTTGTTTATTTCAGATTTTTTTGTTTGGTCTGAACTACACTGGCGGGTGTACAAGTACCTCCGACCACGGTTTGTGTCATACAACCACAAGAAGTGTTCTCGATCTGGATGAAACTGAAGGGCTCGGTTCATTTGCTGCCTGAAAACACTTTTTCGGGTGGCTCAGATTTTCAGTCCAATTACAGGTAGCTGACGCAGGCTATCATCCATTAAACAATAGAAGTAGAAAAAGAATGGGAAGTGTAAAAAGTGGAAGCACTTGGGGGAGGAGAGGACAAAGTACTTAACTTTAATTTAATCTGACAAAGATATCAAAAGTCAATTTGGGGGGAAAAAACTCCATACTGCACACAGGGCAGAAACCCATAACCCATTTAATAAAAGAATTACTAATAAAAGTAAAGACTAAACTAAATGAATCTGCAACTAAATGAATCTCTTCACTCTTCTCCAATTCAGCAAACCACAGGTCTGACGCCACACCAACACCAGACGCGTACCTTTCTACAAACCAGTCAACGTCAAAATATACAGAGACGCAGCCCACGGTGGTAGTGACGCAAAGTTCTTTAGTGTTTTCACAAAACTGCAACATTAGACCAAAACTAACAGGATCAAATGTACACAATATAACAAAAATAGGTGTGAAAAAATTCAACTCAATTTGTTGCCTTTTGTCCTGTTGCTATGTTACCTGGTGCTAAACTGCAGCCACAAATAACCTTTTACCAAAGAAAATGTCCAGTTATCTGCTGCCTTCTAATGAACATAAGGTAAGGTAATATCTTTACTAGACAAGCAGTCATAGTAAGGCCAATGCTGAACAAGAAATATACATGTAAATGTAGTTTGTTTGTTTTTTTTATATGTGTGACACCAATAATAGTACAACAGTACAGAGGCTCACCCAGCAATATCTGCAAGTGCTGAAGATGTTACAGATGGATGCTAGACTTCCTAGCACATACAGTGAGAGCCTATCATTATACAGCCTACTAATTCCAGAGAGCCGGAGAGCAAGAGCGAGAGAGATAGAGATGCTGAACACATACCTTCTCTTATTCAGTTCATGTTCAGTTTTTCCTAAACGCCTACACACAGACGTCCAGCCACCCCCAACAGTACATCCACACACACACACAGACACACACACAGACACACACAGACACACACACACACAGACACACCCACCCCCTCATTCTAACAGACCTACACATGCACGCACAAACACAGCTACCCACATAAGCATCCCAAATGCAGCACTTACACAAAGCTACCCACACAAACACACAAAAATCTCAGAGCAACAAACGCACGCAGTGCATTATCATCACATTTCTCTTAACTGCTCTACCACACTGAGCACGCCATCTCACACGAATAAACACACACACACACACACACACACACACACACACACACACACATTCTCAGCCTCCCTCTTTCTTTTGCTAAAGCATGTCCACCTCTGCAATTCTAGTGCGCACTGGCAGTCTAATCCACAGGAAGCACACACAGATAAACCCATTAGGAGCTACAGCAGATTTACGCTACTGACAGATACTTCCTTCATGCAAAAAACATAACTGACAGCTAAACTCCACACATGAAAACATAAAATCCCTAAAAATACCCACTGTCACAGATGATGTCGTTCAAATTTGATTATTAAAGGGCCAAGAATCATGCAAAAACAATCTTTTCTATCTTTTTTTTAAATAAAAGAGGTGCATTTTGTACAGCTGAAGTCACTGTTTTTGTGATGTCATGAAAATCGAACATTCACATATATTACGTATATCAACAGAATAAGCTAAAACATGAATAAGAAAAATTAGAGAATATGTAATGTAAAGGAAGCAGCACGGCACACAGTGTGAACAATGTAAAGTTCCTTCTCTGCATTTAATCTATTGAAGCAGGGGGCTGCTACCAATGAGGGGCGCCCAGGGAGCAGTGTGTGGGGATGGCACCTTGCTCAAGGGCACATCAGTGATGACACTAGCAGTGTTGGGATTCGAATCCACAACCTTCTGCTTGCAGAGGCAACTGCCTAACCACTAGGCCACCAGCTGCCAACTTTCCTCCTTTATGCAATCCCACCTGTACAGTACAGCAAAATGATAAGAATAAGACTACGGTCTAAACCAGGGGATTTCAAACTTTATATTCAAAGGTCCAAATCTAATTTCTAGATTAGGTCAAAGGTCCGGGACAAGTGATAAGTAAATCCCTTTTATTAAATTTTCTTACATCATACAATCAAAAGAAATGGTGCTGTTTGCCTACAATTGTTTGCTTGTGAACCTAATCCGCTCTCACTTTTGACATTATCACATTTATGCAGCCTCACAACAATATGTGGAACCAAACATTGTGAGGACAAAAATGGCTACTTTCAGGAGGCTGGGAAAATTTGCAACTGTGACCATTTTAGTCTAAAGGTCAACGGGACATAACACCTCGCAGGACTGCACGTGAATGTCCGTTAGCCTTAGTGGACTTGCTAGGCACGAAGCCTGAGAATTGAAGAGCGCCAACGTTGCGTCATACGTGCATCGACTCACAACATTGCTTCGGTTAATCTCAGGCCAGGATCGCTGTAAAAATCTGAAATATGTTATATTTTACAAAACCAACAATTAATTGAAACATACACTTAATTGCATTGCACCAATGCATTCCTAATATGATGTGTGGACTGGGTCCGGAATGACTTGCAGTTCAGTCCAGATACGGACCGGGGTCCAGACTTTGAGAACTGCTGGTCTAAACATTTGGCCTTTTCATAATACAGTTAACTATACGAGAGGTCCCCAAACACCGGCCCGCCGGTATCGGTCCATGAGTCATTTGGTACCGGGCTGCACAGAAAGACAGAATAAAAAATATTTTATTGATTATCAGTTTCTGATCTTTTATTTAGAAAAAAATGCTTGTCTCGGTTACGTGATACGGTACATCAAAAGTGTAGTGCACAAAAATGAGTAAAACAAACAAACGCACTTTGCTTTTAGTTGTATCTATACCGGTCCATAAAAATACTATTTTCTACTATACAATCATTTAAAGTGGACAATGCTCACTAGTGACCAACAAGGACACATATTATGCCTAAATCCAACAGAAGATAATTTATGAGCTATAGAATAAATTAAGTGAGCAGGAACAAGAGCAGGGCTGCAACAGTGAAAAATGTATAGCTAAGAATTTTTATGAAGTATGTACTGTTCATTCACAAAAGATAAAATGCCTGTTTGGCCAAATAACTGCTGCAAAAGAACAGTGTTTAACTGGAGCCAGAAAAAGGCCTAGCTCTGTGAAATACTGCCAGATTTTGACACCAGCAGCAAGCTGACCAAACCTCATTAACACAGAGCCATCCATGACCATACAAATAACTTTAGTACAGCATTTTGTTCAGTTTAAAAGGAATACGGCATACTTCTTTTCCAAAATTGAAACCAAATGGCAGACTCTAATTATGCAGCACTGCTTCAATGGTCATTCAGAGAGTGCCTGAGAAAAGCCTTTACTGGCAGCCAAAATGTTCTGAAGCATCTTGCTAAAATGTTTTTTTGCACCTTTTTCAATTACAAACTCAAATTGGTACTCATAAAGTAAAACTAAACGAATGCAATAAACGTTTCATATTTCTCACATGAACCATGCATCATGGATGTATTAAGACAATAAATGTTGGTTTAAAATAAAATCTTTTTTTGTGACAGCTACACCAAGCACTTGCAATGGTATTGAAAATATGGCATTTGTTTGGGACAAAAATGTATTTTTTTTACAGGTTTATGTAAGGTTTTGTAAATTCAAACATTAGCCATAACCTACCAACTACACCAACAACAATAAGACTTTTCTGATTGTATACATACTGTGGGCCAGATTTAGTAAGATGTTAAATAATGTGAACTATTTGCATGTGCAGTGCACTAAACTACGTACACAGGTAGTGCGCACAAAAACGGTGGAGAAAGCAATATGTGAATGAGGTTTCTGCGAAAGCTAACTGGACTCAATAGCCATAGCGACCTCAAAGAGGTGCTGGTTGAAGAATACCCAAACCAAAAAATGCTTGAATTGTGTGAGTAAAATTTGAAATACGACAAAACACAGTTGCCCTCTGCAAGCAAACAGAAACATACAGCACTGACAAAATACACCGGTTTGTAATTCAATTTTAGTATCTTTGAGAACTAAATTTACAATTTGCATGAACTTCAACCAGTCTTTTGTACCCTTTGGAAGGAATTCCTAAAATCACACTTACACAAATATAAGATAAGATATAGTAATTTGCTTATCTGGAAGATGCAGTCCTCCACAGGCCCTATTTAGTTGATCAACTAGCATCTTTTTTACAAAAATATGTGAAAAAAGTATATGTGAAAAATATGGAAAATGTACAAATCAGTCGAAAAAATGTCTAGTGCTACTTTAAGGTGCACTCAAACTTTAAGGTGCATTTAAGGTGCACGCAGTTAAAAGATTCGAAATCACTCGGAAACCATAGACACTGTTTCAAATATATACTAAGTAGTTTCAGCAGCCTAGAGGAAAGCAGTTGCTCAATTTAGCCGTTGGTGATCAGCGGAATGCTAATAATGAAGAAAACAGCACAGGTAGACCACTTTTCCACAAAACGGACAAAAAGTATTTTTAACAAGCCATAGGTTAACATTTATTACAGTCATCATAGTTGATAGGAGATGTTAGACATAACACAACATCAAATGTGCAATGCTGTATAGAGTTCCATGTAAAAACCTTCGCTTTATGTAGTCTTTGCTAATCCCATTACTATTTCCACTAGTGTCCCTATAGGATGTTTGCAATGTCATGTCAGCACTAAAACAACTTGATGTATGTTACCTTGTCAAGACCGGGTGTAATAATTGCGGCAGGACATTTGATTTTAGAAGTGGAATCGGTTTCACCCATTCCAAAGCCCATGCATCAGCTAGACTGGTGTGAAATTCCGACACTGTACAGCAGCGGAACTGCCCTCATTGAAGTGATGAAGCACCACTGAACACCTTTGGAATAAATTGGAGTGCTGTTATGAGCCAGGCCTAATCAGCCTACATCAGTATCTGACCTCACCAAAGGTCTTCTGGCTGAATGCAAACTATTCCACAAATGTGGCAAAATAGTGCCTGTAGTTCGCTGTATGTAGGATGTCAGGTGTCAGAAATCTGTCAGTTGCCAGACAGGATCCATCATGCTTCAGTTATCAGATTTTAGAAGTCATCAGGTATGAAACCTTAAGACTCACATGGCTCTTCCATCCTCAGGCATCACACTTCAGTATCAACCCTCAGGTATGAGCTGCTAGAGTTTCACATCTCACTGCCTCAAGCTTCAGGCATCGTCCCTCAAGTGTCAGTGACATTCTTATCTGTGGTAAGCATTGTAAAGCCAAGTGAAAAGTGACTACTGAAGTTTATTAAGTTTTAGGTTTGAATACAAGTATACTTTACATTTGCATACATTCAGGCTAATGTGGAAAAAAAATGAAGACTATTCAATTCCTGGAAATGTAGTGCTATGTATTATTATTACACAATATAGTAATAATATCAAACTCTGCTGTGACTTTACCTCCAAAGAAAAACTTCAAAGCCAGAAGAGAGAGAAAGAGAGAGAAAGAGAGAGAGAGCAATAAGATTTGGACTGCAGCCCTTATTCCACTCTCTAACACAGACTAGCGGTTAGGTGCTAACCACTGATCTAGCTCGCCATCTGCCAGTGCAGGTTGGAAAACTCATGCAACCTCGAAGAAAGACTCCTTGTTGCTGAGAAGAAAAGGGACTTCTCTCACACATTAGACATAATTGCATGCATTACGTTGCATGCACCGAACCTGTCAAAACACATCAAGCGGAGGATTTTTCCCAAGCTACACACTAACACTTGTACTTTGATGCCTGACTATGTCATGTCTTTTAGCTCGGATAACCTTGTCTCATGCATTTCTTTGCAAAGATGAAAGGAGTGCTAAATCGATTGGAAAATAAGCCACTGTCTCACCAGCTCGGAAAGCACCGGCGTGACATTTCACAGATGCCAGAGCCATCTGCAACTCCATGCACATTGTAAAACACATGGCTAAAGCAACACACACACACACACACACACACACACACACACACACACACACACACACACACACACACACACACACACA
>JBBJLS010107960.1:0-19243 GCA_037577275.1 Bryconaethiops microstoma
CCCCCCCCCCCCCCCCCCCCCCCCCCCAAAGGCGCCCGGGGGCGTACGAACCACCCAAAAGGCGGAGGAGGGGAGGCAGAGGCAAAGGGAAGTGTCCCGTGAGCACCACCCAGCCGCATCCCACTGGATGTCCTCCTGGTGGGCGCTCCGCACGGCCAGGGCAGTCCGGGTAGGTCTCATGGGACACTCCCTGTTGAGTGTCCCTGTCTTTACCCGGGAGCGTCTCGCAGTCCTCGGAGTAGGAGCCCCTTACCGGGAGCCCCCCTCTGTCCTTGGGGGCGGAGCCCCCTACTGGGAGCCCCTCTCTTTCCACAGGGCTGAAGCCCCCTCCTGGGAGCCCTTCAGAGGGGAACCCCTCACTGTCCATGAGGGCGTAGCCCCCTCCCGGGAGCCCCTCTCTGTCCTCAGGGCTGAAGCACCCTACTGGGAGCCCTTCAGCGGGGAATCCCTCGCTGTTTTTGGGGGCGGAGCCCCCTACCGGGAGCCCCACTCTTTTCTCGGGGCCGAAGCCCCCGTCCTGGGAGCCCTTCAGCAGGGAACCTCTCCCGGTTTCCCCCACCAAAGGCCTCGGGGTCCTAAGTACCCCCCCCCCCACTCCCAAAAAAAATTCTGTGGAATTCAGCTACAGGCCCCTCTGCTGTGGCTACGAGCTGCTCTACGGCTGCTAAGGGCCCCTCTGTGGCTACCTGCCCCGCTACGGGCCCCTCTGTGGCTGCCAGCCCTGTTACGGGCCCCTCTGTGTCTACCTGCTCAGTTATGGGCCCCTCTGTGGCTGCTACGGTCCATAGGCTCAGGGCTGCGGGCTGCCCCAACTACGCTACCTGACGCCGGTAACCGAAGCCGGGGGGCAGGCGTGGGGGCGGGTCTCCAGCGTCCAGCCTCTTCGCTTGGGAGCGTGGTCTCGGCGGTGCTTGGGAGCGTGGTCTCGGCGGTGCTTGGGAGCGTGGTCTTGGCGGCGCTGGTGAGCGTGACTTCCCCAAGGAGAGGTGGGACGGGCTGCTTGGCAGCGTGGAGCTGTGGTAGATAGAGCAACGTGACCACTTGGCCACAAGCCCCGTGAGCTTATCCAGCTACCGTTGGTTTTCCTCTACTTCCTCCATCCAACTCCTCGGAGGAAGTTTTCGCTGCTCTGGCGGGGAAGACAAGAGCATTCTCTCGGGGACGGACCGGGACTCGTTAGGACGGCTCGCGCTATGGCCGGTGCGGCAACCTCTGGCTGCAGGTTCCTCAGAGCCTGCGGGGGAACCAAAAGGGCACTCCCCTCTGGTGCCTTCGCCGTGGTGCTAAAAAGGGGCCTCCGTGCCCGCTTCCCCTCTACGGGTCAAGGGTCCTGGCCATACGCCAGTGGGAGGACCTGAAGAACATCCGCGTCCGGCGCCTTTGCCGGGGTTTTCACACCGGGCTTCCGTGCCCGCTTCCTCCTCACTGGTGGTGGCGCCTACCCCCCATAGCCGTTGCGTCCTGCCCAGTCCTGGGCAACCTGCTCGGTGAACTCCCCCATGAGCTGGTCTTGTTGCTCAGGGGTAAGCTCCTCACTCTTCCACGCCACGTCTGCAGCGGTTTGTGTTTTTATGGTCAAGTTTCCCCTCTTCTCTGAATGAGAGCAGGCTTGAAGGCAGCAATCCATTTTACTTTTCTTTAATTTTCACAAAAACTCAGAAAACCGAAACGTACACCAAACTCGAGGGTGATGGACGGTGGACCGACAACCACTGTCGGTCCCCAAGCAACCTAAATACAAAACTCAACATAACGAAAACCAATACAAACACAACTCTCATTAATCTGAGCACGCCGGCCAGCTTCAACTCGTAATCTAATAATTCCTGGCCGGCGGTGCTCAGATGTCATAACAAAAGTCTTTACATAATAAAACCCCAAACACAAACCTACAACATACAAACATAAACAAGGCCTTCACTGTCCCCAGTGTTGTTGTTTTTTTTCCTACTTAAATGCTAATAGTGCCCCCTCCTGGAGAATGAGAAATTTTGTGGAGAAAATATTAATTGCATAGCATTTGTTATTGTTGTTGTTGTAACGACACATTGTTCCACTTGTTGGGGTTAAGATCACAAAATGTTTTACATACTCATAAATAAAGACACTCGCTAATGCTTATTGCCACTATGCTAATGCTTATTGCCTCTGGCCCCGAGGAATGTAAGGGCAAATCTATTAACGTTTTGCACAGACCCTGCTTTGAGGTTAAAAATTGACCGACATAATTTATTACACATAGGTAATAGCCCTTCATATACCTACATTTTTGTTCATATTTTGACGTACAAAGTCAGAAGAAATGTAGGTGTATAAAGTTGAAGACGATATGCTCCAGAAGTATATTAACTATCAAGCAAAGTGTCTGATTATATGTTTCCTCAAACTGTGGTATTATTTTCTGTGAAATAGTTCCTTATTGACAGGGAATTGCATTATACTTTTTATTCATTTAAGGTGGATCTACAGATGGAGTGCACTCTGGACTAGCACGACAGGTGTCTAGTCTGTTGACCAACCATCTGGCAAGAGCAACGGAATGCTGCGGTAACCAGGCAGCTGGAAATGATGCCCTACAGGATGTGCTAAGTCTACTTAATGATCTCTCCAGGTAACCATGGTGAAAACCTGAAAGTTCAAAAAGATTTTAGACCTAATTTATAGAATGTTTGTACATATCATTTGAACTGAAATGATTGTATGTGGAAATTATGGTTTAAGAAGTGATTTATGTTATATGAATTTGACATGAACACAAGTTTCCAACCTGCCATTCAGATGGCAGTAATAGTGTGTTATAGTCATTAGTATGTGTGTTTCGTGAACATTGCTTTTGTTGTCACAATGCTGAGTTTGAAAGGAATTCAAGTGTATTTTCTAAATGAGTCAGCATGCACCGGCAACCTGTCTTCTTATACACAGTGCCAGGTCATTTTTTAAAGATTTTCACTCAATGTTCATGGTCATATTTATTTACCTTCTATATAAATGGTCAGGATATTTGACTATTCAGCTGCAGTAACAACTAGTAAGTAAATAAGGATCAAATTTTATAAAAAGATATTTATCTCTTCTCCTTCTTCCAGGAGTCATATAGGCAAGGCAATCCTGAGTCAGCCTGCCTGTGTCTCTAAGCTTCTTTCACTGCTCTTGGATCAACGACCTTCTCCCAAGCTGGTGCTGATTATCTTACAACTTTGTCGTGCTGCCCTGCCCCTTATGAGTGTGGAGGACTGTGGAAATGTGGTGTTGCCATCTTGGAGCTACTCTATTAACACTCTGGATGCAGAGCAACAAGATGCGAGTGACCCAGCTTCCCGCATAGCTGCACTTCTGCTGGCCAAGTTAGCCGATTATGTGGTGCCAGGTGAGAGCTGGATTAAAGACTAAATATAGCCTGAAATCTTTTAATAAGTTGAGAATTTGCTCTTTTCTTTAGTTTTTCTATTTGAGCAAATACTCTTTCACTACCACCTCACATAAAAAGGGAAATTCTACTGATGTCCTTGTTGCATATACTACTTTTAACTACATTATATAATACGGAGACACAATAAATAAAAGAACTTTCCTGTATTTACATCCCACTATTGGCATATGTGGTCATCCTTAGACCAATTGGTCAAATTGCTTTCTGAATGACCTCTCTGTTAGAATACTGTGCCTAATTTAAGGTGATAAAAGGTAATATAAGGGCTCATTAAAGACTACAACCATGATTCCAGTTTATACAAGACCTTCTCACCAGAAATGCCAGCTAGAGTCTAGGGAGCATTCGAAAATTCAAGGCCAATATATTTGGGATCCCAGTAAGTTGTGGTAGGTGACATGTGCCTTGAAATTTACACAGATTAGACAGTCAAAAACCTTTAAGATTAATAGGCAAATGCTGATTGTCATGTTACTTATAATATTACTTATTTCACCTTGTAACTTTTTACCTCATAGTTTATGGGATATGTTATTAAAATTTTTCGTCAGTACGAAAAAAGCTGACCGTATACAAAAGTGGTTTACTTTAAATTAACCCAGGACTGCTAGTGGCACCTCTGAGGTACCCTTGAGCAAGGTACCGTCCCCACACACTGCTCCCCGGGCGCTGTGTTCCTTGCTGCCCACTGCTTCACTTGGTGAATGGGTTAAATGCAGAGGAAGAACTTCATGCTGTTCACACAATGTGCTGTGGTGTGTTCACGTATAACAGAATGGTCACTTTACACTTCAAATTTCTACAAAGTGTAGGGTACAGTGTGTGTCTCAAAAAAAGTTTGATAGCAAAACGAGGTCATCCAGAGCCATGAATTCCATTATTTTTATGCTTTGTTGATTTACAGTGCCAGTACAGATGGCCTTAAAATGCAATTCCTGCACTGTATTCTACACTTTGTGTTTGGGACGTGACATTGCATTGAAAATATATCATATAACAGTGCAAAAAATGTGACCGTGTGTATCGTGGACCTCTGACAAAGCATATATGTAACTGCGTTGTTTATAATGTTCAAACTGTTGCAGTCAATGACACAGTCCTGCACATTCATGTCATACATCACTTCCCCCTGCCTTCCAGTTCTAGTTGTGTGACGACTGAATACATTCTAAAAAGCAGGGGGTCCTTGAGTTACAACACAGATCCGTTCCTATGACAGTGATGTAACCCGAATTTTGGTATTAGACGAAACACACCCTAGCCAAGATCTGATAGTTAAGTCACTTAACTATCCTAACACAGTTGTCAAATCAAAATCTAGAACATAAAAACACAACTAAACCGCAGAAAATGGAAACGTTTATAAATGTACACTGCACTGTTGTAACAGAAAAAAATGATGCAAAATTAATAAAAACACTTGCGCTTTTAACAGTCCAAAATGCCATAGGTAAGCATACTGAGGAATGCCAACTCCCTCACTCATATGCCACGTTACTGCATATTCTACGTTTACTGTGTATGGGAGTGAGTGTCGTAAATTCAAAACGTCGCGTGTCGAGACTGTTGTAGAACGAAGAACCCCCTGTATTGTTAGAATATTGAATTGTGAACTCAGTATCGTGAATTGAATCAACTCATGGACTTGTTTCTATTGTTAGACTCCTAGATGTGGGAGGATATGAACTTATTATTAATATGGACATTATTCTTTTTATAGCTGAATTTGGTGCCTCTTCTCCTCCTACAGTTTTTTGAAATATGAACATGCTTCCAGTGTCAAAACATCTGTTAATATCCCCTGCAGTACTTGTGTTTGAGTTGATCAAGGGCTGAGTGTTGATTTAAAAAATGTATTTTTGTAGTCAAGTCACCTCTGTAATATGTTGGAAGAGAGAGAATGTTTGAGTCGCCTTCAAAACATGTTTGAGAGAGAGTCTGTGACATCACAGATAAGAAAGCCGGAAAACAAAACACAAAAAATCACAAATCAGTATAAACATACTTCAAGACACTCAGTTATAAAGAAAATGTTTGTTGTGGTTTAATTAAAAATCAGCAACCCATAAGCATAGCTATGTGTACTTTCATCCTTACCCATGAATGTCTGGTCCCGGAATCAGAAGTTCAAATCCATGATGCAAGCAAACATTTTTTTTTTTTAACACAAACGTTTTTGCTCATAAAACCAAAGTTTGGGTGTATCCAAACCCTGGTTTTATTGCAGCTACGCAACCACATTTTGCATTTTCTTGCAGAAAGGCATCTAGTTGAAAATGGTGATGTGTACACACAGCTCGGTAATCAAAAAACACCATTCTAAATTGCCCCTAGGTGTGTCTGTGTGTGCGTATGATTATCTGTGTGTCTGCCCTGCAAAGCAACTGGTGACTTGTCCAGGGTGTTTCTCAGCCTTTTGCCCTGTGACCGTTTGCACAATGGATATAAGCAGTTTACATAATGAATAGATGTGAAACAAACTCTGTTAGCCATAGAGGGCCCGTCTGTCTATAATCTTGTTCATTGTGGCCCTCTTTAGTTATTCATTCCCATAAAGATTGTTTTTCCTTCTCTCGCCGGGTCGACCTGAGGAGGACATGTTCCCCTCTTGAGTCTTGGTTCCTCCCGAGGTTTCTTCCTCCAGCTGAGGGAGTTTTTCCTCGCCTCTGTCGCCTTTGGCTTGCTCTCTAGGGGCTCGGACCTGAACTTTGTAAAGCTGCTTTGTCACAACCTGGTTGTAAAAAGCGCTATATAAATAAAATTGAATTGAATTGAATGTTTGGCTTGAAAATGTTGGCCACTCTGGCCTTAAATGCTTGCCATGCCTGACTCCTAATACTACAAATAATAGTACAGTGCTGGTTTTGTGAATGTTGTAGTACAAATAATAGGAATAATAACACAATGCTGATCTTAAAAGCAGTGTCAGGAAGTATCCTGGAGTGTCCTGGGTGCACAGACACACAAAGAAGAAAAAGTGAAAAGTAGTGAAAGTGACCATTCTGTCATTCGTAAACACACAACAGCACACAGTGTGAACAGCACGAAATTCTTCCTCTGCATTTAGTCCATTTACCAAGTGAAGCAACAGGCAGCCAGGAACAAAGCGCCCGGAGAGCAGTGTGTGGAGACCGTGCTCAAGGGTACCTCAGAGGTGCTTAGCAATCTTGGGATTCGAAACTATGACTTCCTGATCCATAATCACTAGGCTATCAGCTGCCCCTCTCCAAGCAATAAATGCTTTTTAATTTTGTTTTTTTGTATTTTTATAAGTCTAAGACAGTTTTTGTAACTGCATCTGCTTTAGGCTGTCAGACTCTCCTTTCCCCTGCATCATTTGAACCAGAAACCAGCCTTACCCGGGCCAGCCCTAAGAACAGCCTCAAGACGGACAAAGATGCTGGAGAGGAGGGAGAAGCCGTGGATGGTAAACTTTCTATCTTCATCCACAAGAGAGAAGATCAGTCTTCCCATGAAGTACTTCAGCCGTTACTCAGGTAAAACCAATGGACAATTGATGTATGCTCCCAAATATAGCCACTAATAGCTTTATTAGCAAAGATATAGGGACACCCCTTCTAGTTAGTAAATTCAACTACTTTACAGTGCACTCATTGCTGACACAGGTGTTCCTGTGTTATATGCAGCACACGTTGTATGTTAATAGAAAAAAATACAAATTGAATGGGGACCCTGAAGTAGAGGTCTGCACAGGGTAGGTCCTCTGAGGGTCCCGCATTTGTGAGATTTTGAGAAACTGCAGTCATAGCAGGTAAGCAACAGATTGTGACTTCATTCTGTCAGGGATTATGGCTTGGTAGATGTTATGGGTTTAAAAAAGGCATATTGCCTTTTTAAAGTCCTTAAAGTCCTTCTTAAAGTCCTGTCTGTTTTAGTCAGTGCTGTAGAGAAGTCAATAATGTGCAGACTCATAGGGCAAGGAAACTCAAGGGTTTAAATGTGATAATTTGAGAAACACTTGTGTGATATGCAGACTTTGTCATTGGCTGTACCTGTTTTTTTGTTTTATTTTTAAAATTAGATTACAAACATAATGTAGCTTGACGTTAGTGCCCTTCGTGCCATTTACTTTTCTCTCTGCAGCAGCTCAGAAGGGCGTCCTTTTCGACTTGGTACTGGAGCAAACATGGAAAAGGTGGTGAAAATGGACAGAGATATGACCAAGGTCTGGATTTTTATAATCGCTGTATAATTTTCTGGTTCACCAGTCTAGTGTTTAAAATGTCTGTGGAGGATGCAAAGCCATATTTATCAGATCTTGCCATATTTATGGTAGCTAATTTTTACCAGTGTTTACCAGTGATTTTTCAAATGCTTATGCAGTTGACTTGTAAGAGCTCATTATATTACTTCTTTATTTGAAAGACTGGAAGTTGTGAGGTGATCACAGAAGAGGCCTCAGCTGCACTGCGAAAGGCCAGTAAATGGGCTCAGTCTGGCCTCATTGTGAGTGTTGGCCCCCCAGTAGAGACCCTTCTCCAGGAGACATCTGGAGGAGTCAATCCTGGTGACAAGAAGAAAAGTGCCCAGACTGTGGTATGCAGAGATAGGAACACTGAGTTGGCCAGGTAAGACAAAATATCTAAAGGCTACAAAGCTAGAAGCATACATGGTACTCTTGCTCAGATAACTAAAGATTAGGGTTTTGGGCTGATGCTAGATTATCAACAAGAGTTTCATTTAGATTTCCCACTGTTTTTGTTTGTTTTTTTGTTTGTTTGTTTTTTTTGTTTTGTTTTTTCACCAGACAACTGTAAATCTTTTTTGGACAAATTATCCTGCTTAAATATTACATGTATAAATAATTGAAATAAATGTCTGTGACCCCTGGCAAAAATGCAGGTTTATTCTGCATAAATGTCTTGAAAACTATTTAAATGTAGTCAGTAGTAGATTTGTTTCTACATAAATAAAGCATACTCGGATTGTCACATAAAGGCGCCTGTCACAGTAATGCTACATCAACTGACCCTTGCTCATACAGATTTGACCCTTGTCAAAAGCCATACAGGAACCATGCTGTTGGGATGGCACAGAACTTGCAGCACTCTTTGATTTTCCAGAGTATCTCAGTCCGGTAACTCTTTAAGACACGTCAGTAGCGCAGATGTCTCCCCACAGTTTATGGCCGGGCGTCGTCCCAAAACCTCGTCCGTGGAGTCAAACCAGCAAACCGATTTTTCTATCAGAGCTGCTTATATTGTAGTCTTTATGAGCTTGTTTGATGATTTTTTTTTTTTTTTTTTAAGTTTTGTCTCTGCATTCTTCAGCTGTGTACAAAAACCTAACATAGCTAACTTGTTAATGATGTCCTAGTACAACTCACAGCATTAATACATTTTTCTCACAGCATTAATAAATGTATTAAATACATTTATTAGCGTCATAGAAAACTCCCACTGAAATGTATCTTCAGCCCAAACAGCCCTCCCAGGTGTTTGTATGTACCTCTTTTTTTTCTGTGCGGACCGTAAAAAGACAATTGCCTTTTTCCATGTTGTGATGACAACATTTTGACTAATCTCAAAGCAGTGACGCAGTCAGCTTGGCCCGCTTTCAGCCCTGCCGTTGAATAGGGCCATGACATCACGGGTAGGCCTCAAGTACTTTATTTGTACTGGAAAAACATTTGTTCGTGGTACGGCATGGTTCCTTGTGCCAAAAGTCACTCAGATCTGCCCATTTCTCCCTTATACAACATTCACTATAACCAAACTAACTGTTCCACATTGCCATTATAATGTGATTCGTTCAGCTGCGTCTGATTCCCTTGCTTACCTGGTGCCCAAACATAAACCCAGACGTCACAAAAGCATAAAAAAAAACTGCGGTTTCCGCAAACAATTATTAGTTCGTTTCTCAGAAAAAATCCATGAGAGACTGAAGCCGCCATTGCTGAACCGTGATTAAGCGGGGGTTTACTGTATTCTCATTTTTGACTGGTTAGAATTTATGTTGTTCATGATGAGTGAACCAGTAGAGATACTCTTTATGTTGACTTATAATAGAAGTAAAGATTTAGCTTTCTCCTTTAAAATTAGCATTTCGGACATACCTTTGCTTGGGTGACAATAATTATCTTATTACCCTTAATACTTTTTTTAAACCTTGAAAACACTGAACTGCACTAATGTTTTCCCACTTGCTTTCTTTTGTCACTTACCTGTCATATCAAGTTATCACTTAAGCCATGTAACAGATTCTCCCAGTAGTGTTCAGCGACAACCTGTAGGGTTTTTTTTTTTATTATTATTATTAGAATTTTTTAATTTATTTATTTTTTTACTTTTTTTAAACTAACAACCGGTGTGGGAGAGAGTAGCTTTATGCTAAAGATCGCATAGGGTTCTTATAATATATTAACATGATCATTGTATTGTTAATTAATTTTTATAGTTTTTAGATATTTTTTAATTTGTAGACATCTGAAATATCAGTTAGTCTTCTATGTTGGCTAATCTCTATGTCTAAAGCTGTAACATTGACTAATCAAATCTATAAATGTTACTATTTTATAAATATGTTACTATTTTATAAAGTCTGTATGTTGCCTTTGAAGATGCATTCATAGATTGGTTGTGTTCTCTCATTCAAAGACTTTAACCAAAATTTAAAAAGCATCTTTGGCAGCATATTGGCTATACCAGCGAAATAATTCACTAAACCATTTAATGAAATACATATTTTAATTGGTTTATTTGTTCTGCACTTTCCATTGTCAAGTGCCTGAACATGCATGAAGCACATGAATTTGCAATACAACACTTCAGATGTCTGCCTGATTGGCATTTAATGAAAGATCCATTAACACACCCAGTGAGAAACTGATTATTCTTTCTTTCTTTCTTTCTTTTCTTTTTTCTCCATCTGTTCATCTTTTGTTTGGTGTTTCGTTCTTCCTTCGTTACTTTCTTATTCAGATCTGACCCAGTCCGTCCATTCATCAGTGGCCATGTGGCTAACAGCATGGCTGCTGAAGTCATTGCTCTCCTGCACAGTCTTCTTACTGCACCAGAGTCAAACACCGCCCAGATCTGGACCACTACTGCAGAGAAGGTCAGTTTTTTATATTTAGATTAGTAGATAGATCATCTGATTCTCAGAATTGGAAATCTGTAATGTAAAGTATGGAAGCAAATTGGGCGCACAATTAAGATGAAAGTATATGGTCTGATCTTGCGGAGTATTTCTGTGTTTGAATTCTGAATTTGTACTCATATATGCACTTTTGGGTTCAAAATGACAATTCAGTAATAACATTTGCCTTTCCCGTTTTACTTACTAGTATTGTCATGTTTATTATATCTTCTTTTAACCAAAATGCTTACGGAAACATTTAAATATGTTTCTTAAACTGCACTTATGTTTCATTTAATTAATAATACATTAATGGTGTTAGAATGACTGAAATTGATCAGTGACCAAATGCAATTTTGATATCTGAAATTTTCAAAATTAGTATTATCCATCTGTATAACATTTTGGATATACCATTTTCTTTGATGAATAGATATTACAAAAAATATTATACCATGTAAACTAGATGTTGACAGATTGTTGGCCTGACCTGATTTAGTTTTCAGCATTTTTACAATTATGGTTCTGATACAGCTGCCTCTCTTTGTCTGTAGTCACCACTCTGTGGTGTAGAACAGTGACCCGCCCATATCTGATTGCTTACATGTCACAAGTAAAAGCCTATGAACAATGAACGCTGCTTTGCTATAGTTGGGCACAGAGAAATGTATTTGCAGACATTGGAGTTCACTGGAGCTGTGTTTTAAAGGTAAAGTAGCTGATATTGTTGAAGTTGCAATAAATACCGCAATCTTCTACACCGAAGATGCAAATAGTGCTACCCTGAATAATCTGAACATTTGATTATTGATTATATGGTTTATTATGTTGGTGTTTATTTCCATGTTTAGTATTTAGATTCGTCTTTAAGAAATAGCAGCACAGCTAATCACTAAATCTGTACAAATTCAGTATACTCCAATCTACTTCAGTCTACTGCACTTGTAATGTAATTTATAAAACGGTTGCCCCAAAAAGTTGGGCAGTCTTTGCACGGCTGTAAACAAATGGGCTACCAACTTAACGTGAAAGAGACTGAATGCAGTACGCTCCACAAAATTATGACCGTACCATTTCGACCATTTTACCTACCACGGGAGTTTACACAAATCACAATTATTTTAGCATATGTCCCTGGACCTGACACATTTTCAGCAGAACACATTGCTGAATGTTACAGCAAAGCTGTAAATCGGTGCAGCAAACAGCCTGTGTTTCTAACATATGTAATATTTCCACAATGCTGTCGAACCTGGAATAGTACATTTTATCACCTACTAAATCCGAAAGGACATTAGACCTGTGTTTTGGTAACATGCTGAGTGCTTATATTGCAAAACTCCGCCCTCCACTTGCCTGCTCTCACTATAATATGTTTCTGCTGCTCCTAAAATACAGACAAAAACTTAAGACAGACATAATATGAACAAAAACAATACAAGTCTGGAATAAAGATTCTGTGGAGACAATAAGGGGTTGGCATTAAGATTACAGATAGGGAAATGTTCTTCCAAAGCTGTGAAGGAGACTTAAACATGCTAACAGACTCTTCCTGTTGCATTTTCTGTGTTCACTGTTATACCAACAAAACAAGTCAGGCTGTAACTATATAACAAACCTTGATCATGAAGGACTTGAAACACTGTTTCAGTAATAAGAAGGAAGACGCAAACAACGTCAAAGAGCTAAATCAAAGTCCAGCCTGTGGGCCAGTTGCAACCCGTGTTCAAATTTCCACCAACCTGCAGCCTCTGTCATAAAATCAATAATATGTGGCCCGCCAGTTCTGTTGACCACATTATGAAATACACGTGTGCTAAAAGGGTATTTTATATTTCACCAGAAGATGACAGCAGTTTGTGGGCGCACTCTCGCCGCGTGACCCTTTTGTGACCATTTTAAGCCCATTTCTAAAATGCCGACTGTAACTAAAAAAGTTGACAGCAACGGCCACCACTTCCAGGACAAGTGGAAATTGGAGTATTTTTTCACTGAAATACAAAACAGCTGTGTCTGCCTAATTTGCCAAGAGGCTGTGGCTCTTTTCCAGGAATTCAGTATCTAGAGGCACTGTCAGACAAAACATGCTAACTACGACAAGCTAACTAGGAAAAATTGTGGCAACTGGAAGCTGTTTTAACGGCACAGTAGCGCTTTTTCACAAGTGCCCGTTAGTCAAGGGAAAATGCCACAAAGGCGGGCTACGAGGTGACAACGTTGATTGCCAAGCAATGCAAACCTTATGTTCAGCATCACATCCTGGTTCAGCTTTATCTCTGTTAAGAATAAATCAGCGCTGTCCTGGATCATTAATCATGCAAGTGAAATAATTGGTGCAACTCCGACTCAATTATCAGTACTCGAAATCCAAAGTCCAACCATATCATAGCAGATCCCATCCCTTGCACAAATCTTTCCAGTTATTACAGTCAGGTTGCCGCTATAAAGTCCCCCTATCAAAGAAAAACACCTGTCATAACTCTTTCATTCCCACTGCCATAAACATCTTAGGAACAATAAAGATCCTTTTATCACTACTACTATCGCCACTATTTAAGCAGAAGGCCAATTTTCTTATACACAGTATTTAAAGTATATATTTTTTGTCCAGGTGTGGCTAGCCATTTTTATTCTGTTCTGAGAATTCTGGGTTTGTATTAAATATTGGCCCATGGCTAAGATGAGTTTCTGATGACAGACAATGTTTTCTGAATCTGAATTTTCGTATTAAGCCCAAGTCTGCATATATGATTGTCATTTAACAGCTAAAGCAATACTTTTACATTTTACAAATACAGATTTTACTTTTTACTTTGTATCTGATAAGCTTACATATTTAATATTTTAATTGCTTATTTTATTTTAAAGAATGTTCACTTTCACAGAAAAACTCTTTTTCAATGACTTTTTTTTTCTTGCCTTCTCTCTCTCTCTCTCTCTTACACTAACTCTGTTACATACAACAGGTATTGTCCAGGGCCTTAATGTACATTCCTCAACTTGGTAAATATGCAGAGAGCATTTTGGAAAATGGCAGTTGCAGTGGCAGAAAACTTGCTAAGCTACAGGCAATCAGCCAACAGGCTGTTGCAGCCTTGTGTGCCCTGGGTGGATTCAAAGAGAACATCAAGATCGGTTCAGAAGTCCAGGTCAGACCTCAACATAGCCTTTGAAATTGTGCAAAGTAACATGCAACCTGAAGGCTTTCAAATTTTCTGAAGTGTCCTAAATCTTGCATCAACCTCTGTTTTTATAGGTGGTAGGTAAAGGGATAATGGGAAGTGTTGGAGTTGTCATGTCCATTAATGAACAGGAAGGCATTGCCACAGTCAAATTTCCTTCTTGTGAATATCGCCGTGCATGTCAGGCTTCTGACATCTTGACTGTATCAATCTCACGTCTTTGCACACCTCGCTCAGAGGTAAGATTCTTTATCAGTGCTTTCTAACTTTACTGTCATTTCATTGTCATTGCTCGTTCAAATGCTCTCTGCATTCCCACAATCTATTGGTCTTTTTAACCTAAGGTTTGTTGTGTAAATAGGCTCGACACACTGATACTACACAACAGTCAAAAGTTTGGACAAATCTTTCATTCAATTGTTTTCCTTTGTTTTTATGAATGATGAAGAAACACATGGAATTATGCAATCAACAAAAAAGATACTTAAACAAACGAGTATTTTTTATAGTTTAGGTTATTCAAAATAGCCACCTTTTGCTTTGATAATGGCTTTGCATGCTCTTGGCATTCTTTTATTCAGATTCATGAGGTATTTAGCAGGAATGGTTTTCCAACAATCTTGAAGGAGCTTCCAGAGATACTGAGCACTTTTTGTCAAAGTCAAAGTGAACTTTATTAATAAAGTATACAAGTACGTAGAGAGATGAAATGGCTCTTTGTGCATTGTTTATATCTAAATAGAAGTAAAATAAAATGTGGAAAAATAAATAAAATGTATAGCCATTGTAAACAGTATAGCAATATGAAAAAAGTAGCAGCTTGAGTATACATTCCTAAAGGTTTATGCATTCTTAAATAATTGTGCAAACAGTATGGTAGTATGGACATTATAAGCAGTATACACAATACAACGCTATAAACAAGTATAAATAGCAGGTATGGATATTTAAGGTTTTTGTGTGACTTTCAATCTATGTGTATCTGATAAAGTGGCTGTGCCTGTGTATATGGTCAGTGTAAACCAAATATAGAGAGATTTTGTTTTTTTTTTAAACTGCTACAGAGAGCTCTGGAACTCAGACTAGGGCGATCTTCCAATGCGACAATGACATGAAGCACACAGCCAAGATAACAAAGGAGTGGCTTCAGGAGCAGTGTGTGAATGTCCTTGAGTGGCCCAGCCAGAATCCAGACTTGAATCCAATAGAACATCTCTGGAAAGACCTAAAAATGGCTGTCTACTGCTGCTACCCATCCAACCTGACTGGGCTTGAGAGGTTCTGCCGGGAATAATGGGAGAAAATCCCCAAAAAACGGTTTGCCAACCTTGTAGACGCATACCCAAGAACACTGTGTGAATGAATACCTATGAAACACTGGATTAACAAGCCTTTGGTGATAAAAAAAAAAATTACACATCTTTCTAAAAAGTTATTTTTGCCTTGTCATTATGGTGTGTAGATCTTTAAGGAAAAACTATGCTCTATTTTAGAATAAGTCTGTACCATAACAAAATGTGGAAGAAGTTAAGGGGTGTGAATACTTTCTGGTGGCACTGTATGTGTCTTCCTTATCCAGGTGTGTCAGGGAGAGGTGAAGGGCAGGGACAGGTGAAGTAATATGGTGTCCTCGGTGGATCTGTTGGACCGGTATGCAAAATGCAAGGGGTCTAGAGAGGTAGGGAGACTGGACTTGTTGTATGCTTTTGCTGTGCAGTCCAGCTTATCCCAAACCATCTCAATTGGGTTTAGGTTGGGTGATTGTGGAGGCCAAGTGATCTGACACAGCAATCCATCACACTTCTTTTTGGTCAAATAGCTCTTACATAGCCTGGGGTCATTGTTCTGTTGAAAAACAAATGATTGTCTCACTAAGCGCAAACCAGATGGGATGTCATGTTACTGCTGAATTCTGTGGTAGCCATGCTGGCTAAGTGTACCTTGAATTTTGAACAAACCACTAACAGTGTCGCCAGGAAAGCACCCCCACACCATCACACTTCCTCTTGCATGCTTCACAGTGGGAACCACACATGTAGGAACAATCCGCTCACGTTTTCCGCATCTCCCAAAGACACAGGAGGATACAAAAATATCAAATTTGGACTCATCAAACTAAAGTACAGATTTCCACTGGTCTAATGTGCTTTCCTTTCTTGGCCCAAGCAATTCTCTTTTTGCTCTTTGTCGGTAGTGGCTTCTTTGCAAAAACTTTGACCATGAAGGCCAGTTTCCTCTGCACCATGCTGAAATGCTACTTGAACTGTGTGAAGCATATATGTGGGTTCTAATCTGAGGTGCTGTTAATGTGCAGTTTCTGAGGCTGAAAACTAATCAATTTAACCTCTGCAACTTTCTTCAGTCCTCATGAAGACCCAGTTTCATCATAGAGTTTAATCGTTTTCATGACTGCACTTGAGGATACATTCAAAGTTCTTGAAATTTTCTAGATTGACTGACCTTCATGTCTGAAAGTAATTATGGACTGTCTTTAGTTATTTGAGTGGTCCATGCCATAATGTAGAACAGTATTCGAATAGGATATTCACTGTGTACCAACGCTGCCTCTGCACAGAGACTTAATGTGTTTTGGACTGATGGTCTGAAACACATTAAGCAGGCAAGACATTCCACTAATTAACTCTTGACAAGGTACACCTGTTAATTAAAAACAATTCCAGGTCAATGAATTCCAATACCTCATGAATCAGATTGAACGAATGCCAAGAGTGTGTGCAAAGCTGTCATCAAAGCAAAAGGTGGCTACTTTGAAGAATCTGAAATATAAGACATTTTCGGGTTTGTTTAACTGTTTTTTGTTGTCTGCATAATTCGATATGTGTTTCTTTATCATTTTGATGTTTTCAATCTACAATGTAGAAAATAATAAAAACAAAGAACAACCATTGAATGCAAAGGTGTCCAAACTTTTGACTGGCAATGTAAATCTGTACTTTATTTTTTTTTTTTTTTTGGGCCAATGTTCCACTACTATCCAGGCATTGCCACTCTACAAGCTATCCATCACTGAGAAGGTGGTACAGGCGGTACAGTCCATGCTACTGCCACAAGAGGGCAGTCTTTCCATACACACCTCCTTACCAGCCTCTGGAGATGGCTCGAGCCCTGTCATGGCAGCTGTGCGTTTGCTGGCTGAGATAAGGACTAGGTTAGAAAACAGTAGCATTTCAAAAGTCTTAGTTTTGTTCTTGGATTATTGCCCTATTGTAATGTTTAATATAAACATATCTTCTATTACAGAGCATGTTTGGTGATGGCTCAGCTACTGGAGGACAGTTCTTTCTGTGAAGAGTTCATCCAGCAATGCCCTGCTGCTGTGGAGGTTCTTAATTTGGTGGCACAGGAATGCAGCCCTGGTAAGTGTAGTCTTTGTATACAGTAAAATGGCAAAATAGTTTTGAAAGTACAGTCCGTGCATATTGCAGTCGACGACAGCCTACTACACTAAAAAAAGTTTTCTTTAAAATTAGACTGGGGTTTATTCATGAATTTATCAGTCTGAAAAAACATTCAAACACCTTATGAATTTAATTGACCTGAAATGCTCAGTGCAGTTTAATTGACCTGAAATGCTCTAGGCCTTATCGCCGACCTGCTGTAACTGAATGGAAGTCTAACACCACAATTTAGTGGAATTCCTTTCCAGAAATGTGTAGGCTGTTTCAGCAGCAAAAGCAGGACCAACTCGATATTAGTATCCATGGTTTTGGAGTGAGATGTTCAACAATGTGTGTGTCTGTGTGTCTGTGTGTGTGAGACTGTAGGTGAGAGACTAGGCATTGTTGAAGTCCAGTGTGAAAGATTGAGAATGCTGTATCGTGACTGCGCTCGCCCCCCGCCTCCTCCTCTCCAAACCGACAGAAGACAGGTAAGGTGAAGTTTTTTTTGTTGTTTTTTATGAAATCTGTTCACTGACATTGCTATTAATTATTTTTTAATGCACTACTTTCATCTGTGCTGTTAATTTAAAACATGCCGTTGGTGAATGTTAGTGTATTTCAAAGTGAATTTCTTTTGTGCCATCTTTCTCAGCCAAAGGAGATTACATGGTGTCCATCTCGTGTCTTCCCACCTGTCCGTGCCTGTATGTTCTCATCCCACTTGACCTCTGTGACCTTTCTTGCGGACCCCAGCGCTGGGGGTGGGCTACCAAGAGGCACATTCATCTACGCCACTTCACCAGTTCCCATACAGGTAGCACGTTTGGCTTTTTCATAAGAATAATAAATCAAATAATCTTAGACCAAACACACACACTGTTTGACATTAACGATTTCCCAGATGCGTTGGTACATCAGCAGTGAAAATCACAAGCTGCTGTTTTGTGTATCCATATCCATAATTACTTTTGCCACAAGAAAATCGAGTTGTATGAAATCCAACCAATTGTATTACAGTAACCCCCCAGTTTTACGCGGATCAGGAGTCACGGAGTCAGTCACACGCGGATTTTTTCTGAGAACCAAACTCTCCACAATACGCCGAAATCTCCACAATAACGCGGAAACTGCAAATATTCTCACAATTTTTTCGTGGCAATGTTTTTTTTATGCGTTTAAGTTCTAAATTATTACAAATGTATAATTTACTAATAACATAAATAGTATATATAAATTCAGCTAAATTTCCAGTTATTGGCTGCTGCCCTCCTGTTCTCCTGTTTTCGTTTCATTCTTCTAAAAGCTCTCCCTCTCTCTGACATATTTTGAAGGCGACTCGACCATCTGCACTCTATCACAATACATTACTGGGCCAACTCAACCTCAAAAATCAATTCTCCAAACAGTCTATACTGCCCCTGATCAGCTGATGTAAATACATGTCCACTGCACCGGGCATTAATGGATGTTTTGTCGTTGGAATGATTCCGAAATTCTGTATAAGCTCAGAGGAGAAGTGACACCCATAAAGAGTAATAACAGTAAAACTTAAGTAGAACAATGGTGTAATTGTATCAGTTAATTAATACTATAAATAATACAATGGATACAAGATGATGACTTCACTTTTTAAAAGCAACTATTTGTTTGGGTCAGTTTAAGCTGTTTTGAAACAGTGAAACATTTGCATGATACATTGTTACAACCTTTGTTTCTGAGGTTTTTGATGAGTTAGGCTGTTCTGCTGATATACATCATGTACTTTTTGTCAGGCCCCGTCCTTTTACTGGGAACTAGAGATAATGTCCTACGGAGACTCTGAGGATGACAGTGGCCCAATTGTGTCTTTTGGCTTTGCCACAGAAGCGGAAAAGAGAGATGGCGCTTGGACCAATCCTGTTGGCACCTGTCTCTTCCACAAGTAGCCTTTTTATTACCTTGAGCTCTTCTGACTGACTCTCACTGAGCACTGTCGAGCTATCATTTATTCGCTCTACATTCTTCTCAGTCTTACCTAATACTCCATGTTTTCTGACTTCCCCTGCTCTCTACCTATCCCACCCCACCCCACCCCACCCCACCCCACCCCATCCCATCCCATCCCATCCCATCCCACCCCACCCCACCCCACC
>JBBJLS010107970.1:0-19242 GCA_037577275.1 Bryconaethiops microstoma
ACAGATACAGATGAAAAGGACTCACACATACACATGAAACGCTCATACAGATACATGTGAAATGTATTTTCTCACACACACACATGAAATGCTCATACAGATACAGGTGAAATGGACTCACACACACATGAAATGCTCATACAGATGCATGTGCAACAGATTCTTATGTAACAAATACAGGTTTCAGCATAAAACTTAAACTGTGTGTTGAACATTCACATAGCAATAGAGAAGCTTTTCACATGTTTATGTGCGTGAAAACATTTCAGCATATCCGGAAGGTGTTTCACTATATCCGGAATGCATCTCAAATTTTAAGCGGGATCCCTGCGTGCTTTTTACGTGGATTTAAACAGGGACCAAGTAATGACTGAGGCTGTCGGTTTGCTGAATAAAATGTTATCATCCCCCGACGTAATAAATAATATCGCAGCTGCCATAAACATCAACCCCGCTGCATCAGCGACTCCCTCAATTGCAAATCAGTCCGCTGAAACTGAGCTTAGATCGCTATTTCGTGCTGACAGCCAAAGGATGGTAAGAGCTAATGCTACAGCTCAAACTCTGTAAAAGATCTCACAAACACCACTTGCCGAGTCGGCCTTTTACAGTACAAGACTCAATTATAGCCGCTTGGGATCAAAGCCACGGCAAAGGTAAACCTCACAAATTATTTTTAATTCCAATTGTGAGGTAACAGATAATATATAGGCTTTTTTCCACCGTTAGCTGGCAAGCAAATAAATGAGCTTAATTAGTAATAGAAGTAATGGGCAACAGAAATTGGGTAACACAATTTCCCTGACAAGGGCATCTCATAGCTGAGCTTGTCAAGTGTTCTTAAATGTTCACTGTGTTGAGGTTTTTCAATAAAAAGATAACAGATAGCTAACTACTAAAATAAATGTATTATTCAAATAGATTAAAGAGAGCTTTTGTGTCTTTGCTAGCTAGCAACATTGTATGCTGTGATGGTACTGGTAAATGATTACAGAACAGAAACATTTAATGTGCATTTGCATTTATGCTTCACTGTGTTTGCTGAAAATGACAGACAGTACTTTTAATGTTTGTTTTAGGTTTAAAAAACTCCCCACAAAATATATCACAAAGATGTCATACTACTTCCCAGCCCAAATGACAATGTGGTTGTGAAACAAAGTAGGAAGCAGAGACTTTATGCAAAGGGTCACATTTTGAATGCTTTTGAGTTTGATAAAGCATGGGATAGTGGAATGGTAAAGGAGAGAATTAAGCATGCGTTCAAAGGAAAGATTCCAGCTGATGTCAGGTAATATATCCCTTTATTAGTTTGTGTTTTTTTGCGCTCATTTATTACATATTAGTTAAGATCCAACAATTCAGCAGTTTGTTGATGTTTAACCAAATATACTGTACTGTGCAAAAGTGTAAGGTATTTAGTTATTATTTAGTACAAATGTCGTTATAAATGTTGATTTTATTTTGGAACATAAAACTTGAAAATGCTGTGGCAAAAGCATGGGAAGGCATAACCACTTATGAAACAAGAAATCAGGTAGAGCCTATGGGTTTTAGGCCTGATGAAGTTATTGCAAGAAAAGCAAACAAATATTACAGTTACAGTGCTAGCCATTCTTTAGCACGTTGAAAAGTCAGTAATTTTGTCAATACCAATGTTAATACTGCAGGCATACTATGTACAAGATTTAAACAAAGTTCAGTTGTTATTTACTTTAGAAGCATTCAGAAGATTATAATTCTGAAAAAAAATGAAGCTGAACAGTTTCACAGTAAGAAATGTCACCTATGCCAAACTTTTGGCCAGCACTGTAAGTATTTTTTACTTTAATTAAGTTGAAAACAGACTGTACTGTATTAGCTACTTTAGCTCACATTTTGAGCTGGTTTAATATAAAACATGTTATGTTCAATGTTTAACATCTAGATGTAAGTACCACATTCATCTCATGCTCCTCTTTTGATCTCACAAACACTCATTGCACTGCAAAACAAAATAATTAGCCTTGTTGTTCATTTGTTTGTTAATAATTGTTTGTTAAATGATGTCACAATTTGTCAATTATTGAACATTGGAAATAGAATAGATTGAGTGATTCATTTAAATTCAGTTAAATTATCCAGAAAACATGTTGGTATTTTTATGAATAGTCATATAAAATCTACATATAATCTGCTACTAAGATCAACAGACAAAGAGAAACAGCTGACTTCGTAAATCTCAACTAATAAGTTGTTGTATTGTGTATTACTATTCAAATAAAGTGATACCAAGTTTTGTTTTGTTGATATTTAAATATTCTATTGTATAATTCAGTACTTTTACTCTATGGTAAGAGCAGAAATATGAATCTCAACTATCTTATCCACTGTTTCACTGCAGCATGGAGTTTCTAATGGGATGTGGCAATAAACTGGTTGTCCCGACACTAACTGATGGGCAGGAATTGAATGGGTGTATGATACAAAAAGTCTTCAGATTGAAGGCTTTGTACATCAGGCCATCAAGACCTATTGAAATAAATAACTATAGATATATTTAGTTGGACATTGTATTTGAATTTTTACCAACCAGAAGACCAGAAACATGCTTAGTCCTTAAATGGTCAAAAAGCTTTTTTTGCACCCAAAGTGGTACTGATTAATAATGCAAATTTTATTACAGATGATGCCAAATCAGGGCTTCATTATATGTAACAGAAATCCATCAATGTCATATTTTTCAAAGTTTGAAGATTCTGACTCTGAGTGCATGGTGGATGATGAAGATCAAGATGAAACTTTAAATGAGAGGCAAAAATATGCTGTAAATGAGGTATCACCAAATAATCAAGAGCCTTCTACCTCACAAGCAGAAACTTTGGTCACAAGCCAGAGTGCTGCACCTCCTCCTTCTCCATCTCATGGGCCATCAAGAAGTCACAAAGCACTCTCAGATGACACAGACTATAACACATACCTCACAATTATGACTGCAATGACGGAATTGTCAGAGGAATCCGATGAAGAATTAAATCAAGCCATACAAGCCAGTCTTGAAGATCAAATGTGAGTTAAAATCAGTGTTAAATGGAGTGTGGAGCATTTAATATTATGATATGAGATATGAAAAATGCCTACTGATTGGTTTGATTGGATTGATTGATTTAGTATTTGCAAACCAATCTGTGTTTTATATATAGTGTATATATATTCAGTGTAGTTTATCTAACAGTTTCCATTTTGTGTTAATGTGATATCACAAATGTGGTAATGTATATCAAAAATTGAGAATAATCCACTGAAATCCTTCTGATACATTTAATTTTACAGTGGAAATGGATGTACACAAGATATCCCAGTGCAACAACTACTTAACACCTTGGCAGCACAAATAAATGCCAATGCAACCACCAAGTTTAACATCAGTCGGTGTGCTGTTCTGGATGAGGCCATAAAAGGCTTTAAAAGGTCATCTTACAACCCTTGTCACAGAATTAGCGTGAAGTTTTCTGATGATTCTGGGAATACTGAGGAGGCCATAGATTTAGGAGGTCCAAGGAGGGAGTTTCTCAGACTGCTGATGCAAGCTCTCAGAGAATCGTCAATGTTTGAAGGTGCGGAAGAGAGAAAGAATTTAGCACTTGATTCACAAGGTAAATGCTTTTACTAAAGTCATAGTCGCAACTGACAACATTAAAATATTTATGTGCATTTTATATCGCTGTTATATATTGTTATTGTAACATATTGCATGTTCATTTATACTTATCCTGCACTTTGGGTACTTTAGATATTAACTATATGTATACCTTTTGGTTTATCATTTTTGTTTTTCAGCGCTAAGAGAGGACAGATACTTTGTTGCAGGAAGAGCCATTGCAGTCTGTCTGGTTCATGGAGGACCAGCTCCTGGATTTTTGTCACCAACCCTTTTTCCTTGTCTGTCTGGAAGCCCAGAGACTGCAAAACCTACTCTGGATGATGTTGCTGACATTGAGCTGCCTGAGAAAATCAAAAAGGTATGTATCATACATACCAGCCAACATACAAGACCACCAGCTGAACTTGCCTTTTTATTTTTAGGAGGTGGTGGTTGTTTTGCAAAATTTGTGATGTGTACAATTTTATTTTGGTTTTATAATTTCAGATTTTACAATCAGCAACTATAAAAGAGTTGACTAGTGCAATAAATCCTCTGTTGGACTACCTTACTAACTGTGGATGTCTTCGACCAATGAAGTCTCTAAATGACAAGCAAATGTTAGTCGAGGACATCTTAATGTTTCAAGCCATCAACAGAATTCGAGGACCATTTGAAAGGTTACTTTGAAATCAGTTTCTTGCTCCCCATGTACTTTTACTGTATTAGTAAACATATATACTGATATCATCCATCACAGAGATGAACATTGGTGTTTGAAAGTTTGTGAATCATTTCAATTTTCAATATTTTTGAATAAATAAAAAACTAAAACATCAGATTTTCACACACATTAGTTTAACTGTGTCCCTATATTTTTTATGCAGAAATGCAGTAAATTGTAAAGGGTTTACAAACTTTTAAGCACAACTGTAAGTTTGCTGTGACGTCACTGTATATTGTTATTTATATATAGGTTTCGGGAAGGGATGAAAAATCCAGCAGCATCCAGATGCCTTCCATTCCTTGCTCTGCCACAAGACATATAAACTCACAGCAGACATGGATGACCTATTTTTAGATTCGGTTCTCAAAGTCTGGGAGCAACAGGCGGATGGTGGAGAGTAGAACCATTGCCTTCTGGCGGGATTACTTACAAGATGCTGAAGACAAGTTGAAAAACATCATTGATGTACAGTAATATTTGTTTTGTATAGAAATTATTTAGGACATTCTGATTAAATGTTATTGTTGCAGAATTAACCGTGAAGAAAGTTATCAGTGTATTAGTAATGAAGATTAAAAGTGTGTTCTTTTCGATGAAGAAGCACCTACAAAGCTAACTTTTGCAACAGGAGCTAGTGAGATCCCTCCTATTGGCTTTAGCCCTCAGCCATCCATTGACTTCCTCCATAATGAAGTTTTCAACTCTACACATGATGCCTCAGCTCCATGTTTCCTGGTGGCCAATACATGTGTAAATTGTTTGCGCCTTCCACTACACAGTGACTATGAAGCTTTCAAGACCCACATGAATTTTGCTATAGCCAACACCAAGGATAGCCAATTTGGTATGTTGTAATGATATGGTATGCTTTTGTTTCAAGCTTTAATCCTTAATTCCTCTAATGGTTGAAAGGGCCAATGTGTTTATATATAGTTCACACAGTTGAAGTGTATCAGTGATCTGATTTTTTTTGGCTTCTAATATACCTTAAAATGCGACAGATGTAACTAAAAACAGATTTAACTTTTGAAAGGTATTGTTGGTGCAGCTAGTGTTATTGTTCCTTTGTTTCTACAAGCTGTTTGTATTTTTGTATTTTTTCTTTTACTCACTTTACCTGAGTAAAATAAAAAAAGAACAATTGATTTTGTGCTACTACTGGCCCATTTCAAACCCAGTTCTCCAGCAGCAGAACATCTTAAAACCAACAAGCACTGTTGCCAAAATGAAAAACGAGTGTTTATTTTTTCCATGTAAACAAAAAGGTTTTGTGTTCAGTACCACAGATTCACACAAATTTTTGTTAGCAATTTCAAAAGGAGCATCCAAACACAAACAACCTCAAACTGTTCTTATAAAGATTTATCAAGACAGATTTTTTTTTTTTTTTGCATTTCATTTGATTTAATTTGTGTCACTTAACTGCCTTAAAAAGAAATTAAGAAGGGCTAAAAACAAATCAATACCATGGTTACCATCATCTTCAAATGGGTTAAATAGTTGTTCACTGATGTTCATATTTATATCATTAAAAAAAAAGGTATTCTCTGGAATCTCCACATTATTTGCAGTTTCCAGGTCAGGTAGTGGCCCATCTGGATCAGTTCCATAACTCTCATCCACATCAAAAATGCTAGCAATCGCAGTGTTATCTATTCCTGTATGGTAAATAACACCTGTTTGTCATAGCTGGAGAGGTGTTTGCCCTCCTTGTGTTGAGAGTCCATGGTGGTTCCACTGGTTTCTAAACTCTACAGCAGCTCTCTCAATACGTGGTAAGTATACATAGTGCAGACAAAATAAATGAAGTTCATTTAGGGAATCTAAAATCCTGTGGTCTTCCATAAAAGTGAAAAGATTTCTGTAGAGGGAAGATACCACATGATTTAGTTCAGCCCAAAGCCTTTCAATACTTTGATTGTGTACACTACGTCCTGTTATGACACTTCTTCTGCCTGTTCCTCTACTGTCCAGCATAAATCTGGCCACCATTACGTTTTCCATCCCATGGTCGCACCTTATCCTAGAGGGTAAACCAAAATTACATACTCCCTCTTGAAAAAGGTGCAGAACACTTGCTGCCCTGTTGTTGTCCAAACACCTGAGATACACAATGGTCCTACTATATCCATCCACACAGCTGTGAAACACCATTTGCCATCTCACTAATTTATGGTTGCCATTCAAATGCATGTGAAAATAAAAAGCTGTGGTACATACTGTCACCAGTAGCCTACGGTTAAAACATTTGACTATAACAACAGACATGGGTTTGATTCCTACTCCTTGTGTCCCTGAACAATACACTTAACCTTAAGTTACTTCAGGGGGTGTGTCTCTGTAATCACTGAATGTAAGGACGTCAGCTAATTATAAACGTGATGCTCTTACCATAATTCGTTAGGCGAACGAATGGTGTAAACTCTTTGTTGTATGGCAAAGTGTTGTCGGAAAGAGCGTCTAATAGGGTCAACGACATGTAGGCTCATTCGTACACGCCAGCGCTGGATGCGTAAGCCTCAAGAACGCAGGCTCCCAAATATGTAGGCTTCACCTGCGTTTGGTGTATTCTGTAAAATTTCTCGGACATTTCGATTAAGGACATCCTCAGATATGATAGTGTAAGAAATTGGTCGAACTCCAAGGCGTTCTCTGTGATTGTAAAGCATTTGTCGGCCAATGCCAAGGCATGCAGAAATTTTTTCCCAATTCATTCCAAGGGCCAAACAGTGTTCTATTTGAGCAGATTTAATGTCATACCGAGGGCGACCCGGCTGATTACTTTCTGTAAGTGGAGGTACCGGTGTTGTTAGAGCAGAGGACACCTCTCTCGTGTCATAGCAATGCATAAAATGATGAAGACACCTATAGGCTGACTGTAGCGTAATTATGCTACTTCTGTGTGTAGGCTCTTCGGCACGAAGCACACTTAGAAATGCACTCACGGTTCGAGTGTGGTCATCCAGCTCTCTATACAGTCTTCCAAGAGCAACATCATCTCTCTCTCTGTATTACCTCAATACATCGCAGTGTATCAGTGAAGAACTGTATTATGTTTTCATTAGTCCAAACACCCAGGAATGAGCTAAGTAAAAAATAAATGAACAAAATTCGCGAAAGCATAGTTTTAGCTACAACTGCAATCAGTTGCTACAATTAAAGGGTACATTTCAGACTGTTCAATATTGAAAGAACTTCCGGATATAGTGAAAGACCTTCCAGATATGCTGAAATGTTTTTACGCACCTAAACATGTGAAAAGCTTCACTATGCTGTATGAATTTATTTATGTTACATAATAATCTATTTCACATGCATCACATGAGCATTTTATAGGTGAGTACAGATGAAATGCGTGAGTCCATTTCATCTGTATCTGTATGAGCATTTCATATGTGTGAGTGTGAGAAAATACATTTCACATGTATCTGTATGAGCGTTTCATGTGTATGTGTGAGTCCTTTTCATCTGTATCTGTGTAAATGTTTCATATGTGTGTGTGTGTAAGTCCATTTCACCTGTATGAGTGTTTCATATATGTGTGTGTGAGTTTTCAGTAGTATGGATGCATGTGTGACAGTTTCATATGTGAATGTGTTTCGAATGTTTTTGTGTAACAAAAGTCTGAAATATTTCCTAAATGGCCTCTCATAGCTATCAGTGGAGAACAGGCAGTGGAGAACAATTGGAGTCACCTCTCACCGGCCAGCCACTATGTCTACAGCAAACACTCACACAACCAGCCAGACTGGCCCTCAACAAGTCCACAGTATCACAGCCTTCCACCAGCCTCTCGACCTGGAGACCAAGCACACTTACTACAAGTATATGGATGCACACACCGCATTCAGAAAAACAAAAAGGTGCTTATTCATCGACACAAAGAGTGTACAGCAACTTGGGACCAAAACATCTGTGCTGCCAGAAAAAAAAAAAAACAGTTCTGCAAATATTTTACTTAATATTCCCCTGAAGTCAGGCAACACATGTGTGATGTCTACCTCTTTAGTATAAAGATAAGTAATGGGCACTGACTTCCCGCCAATTAACAAAATGGAGAAATGTACAGACAAAGGCTTCCAGTTGTCTGGGCCGTTACTGTTTTAGCTATATGGTGCACTTTTGTCCATTTATCTAGATAACAGTAACACAACCTCAGAAAACATATCTTTTGATGTCCAATTGGGTTGGTGAAGTAAAAGGGTGTCAGAAATAGATCTGTAAACCTTTCCAGACTGATATATTTCAATAACCTTCACTCTCCTCTCAGAATGTCTATTTATTGTGTCCTACAGTGCTGCTCGTTGAGACCTTTTAGCCTATTTCATTTTGCTGTAAAGGTTCAATTTAAGTGATATTTAGATTCAACAGGGCTGGCAGTAATCATGTCTGGGTGTGTCTAGTTTAATAGATCCAATTTACCAACTACAACCCTCTAATTGGTTTAGTATATAGATCATTAATGGGTGCTTGTACCATACACATTTTTGGAGTTGCAGGCACATGGTTGGTTCAGGCTTAAAGGTAAAGTGGCATTTGGCAGACACCCTTACAATCATTAGTTACAGGGACAGTCCACCTGGAGCAACTGATGGTTAAGTGTCTTGCTCAGTTTGAACCTGCAACTTTGTGGTAATCGGATTAAGGAATTTCTTCCGGGATCAATAAAGTTTTCTGATTCTGATTCACAGTGTTTTACCCACTAAGCTACTAACACCCCTATACTACTGTTTTAGCTACACAACATACTTTGTAAATTTTTCAAGAAAAAAGTGTTACACAGTGTCCAGAAATCACAAAAAAATAGTTACCTTTTCACTTAACTTAAATCACTTACCAACTTTACATGATTTGAGGCAACTGTCTAAGGATTTATGCAAGCAGTTTGTACGTTAACAAACTACTATTCCTCGTTAGCTGTACTGTCACTTTAAACTCCGTCTCTGCTATTCCTCAGTCTGTGTTCTCAATTTGTTCCCCATTCAAAGTCCTCGAGTGAGATGGAGGAGGCGAAAACTGTGACTATAAAATCAGTCCTGATAAGAATCTCCAGAGCTGTAAAGAACTGGGGGATAAGGAGCTGAGGCGGTGACAGTTTGACTGAGAGAGGAGACAGCTTTGCTCTTTGATGTCATCATTCTCAGCATGGCTGGCTGGGCTTGGCTTCAGCTGGGGCGGATTTGATGGAGCACACTCGGGAACGTTTAGCACATTTAGTTAGGCCCAGGCCCTGACAAATTAGCTGCTGAGGAGCTGTCAGGCCAGCTGTGTGTGCAGAGGCCTGACATGCCCCAAACAGACATGAATGGGGGGGCACAGCACACACTCCTATTCCAGGAACAGTCCCAAAACACAGAGCTTCTTCGGCTTATTCACAAGAACCGAGTACAGTGGGATTTCCCAGTCAGCTTTTGCTGAGCTCGGCAGGGGACTCCAACATCATGCTAACAGCATTAACTGAGAAACCTAATTTAATGCTGTTATATTTTCTTGCCAAATTATAGCTATTTTGACATTCTTTTGATGAAAGGGGTATATGGCATGCGTTCCTTATCCATGCAAAAGAGAGGAAGAGATGTTTCAGCTGTCCAAATAGCTTTTGTTGGAGAGCTTTTAAAGCAGGGAGAATCTGATGGAATAAAAAAGGCATGTCCAGCACTTTTCCTCAGGGAAAATGACTTGCCAAAGCACTGCTGATGACGTAGGCTAATCACAGAAAACAACAATAAGGGCATTAAAAATATGATGGCTAATCAGTGGTCTCAGTGTTAACCAACAACAACAAAAAAACTGATGTTATCAAACTGCTGTCACTGTGCTCATTACATTGTAAAAGGTCTCTCTCTCCCTCCTTGCTTTCTTGTTCCAACAGAGCCCTCAGGGCTTATACACTCCAGTTGGATTTGCATGTCAAAGTTCCTGCCAACACTTTGGAAACAAGCAGTTAGTAGCTCTTCTGCAATAACAGGGAGAGACGTTCTGCTTAGTGTGAGTGAGAGGCTCCATTGCATCAGCAAAACAAAGCCAGCACCCAGCATTGTGTGGTTATTATATAAAGGAAAAACAACTGCACTACAAAACAAGCAATATTCCAACCTGAACGATTTTTAAGTGCAAAGAGAACTATATACTGCACCACAAAACAAGCAATATTCCAACCTGAACGATTTTTAAGTGCAAAGAGAACTATATTCGAGTTGCTGCACAGCTCATGTTCTTCAGAGCAGATTTAAAAGCATTTAAAAGATTTAAAAGTTTGTAGGTTTGAGCTGGGGCCACCAGGCTCACCTGGCACATGCTCAAAGTCTCAGGCAGTGGAGAGAAAGTGGACCTGTGGGCCAATTAAGATAAGATAAAAAAATAACTTTATCCTGAGGGAAATTCTTTTGTCCTAAACATGCTCAATGCAACAAGAGGAAATAAAGATTGCCATCTGCCAGCTCAACTGAGCCACAACATAAGAAGGGAAATGAATGTTGGAAACAAGAGTACATAGCATCACTGATGTAAAGATTCATTTTATCTACTGAGGCTTTATAAGGTGTGAGATGTGTTTGAAAATGATGCAGTTTCATGTGGTCTGTAACCTTTTTTGTACATTTTTTTTTTTTACATTTATGCCGCATGTTCTTGTATACTGACATAGGATGTATGTTGAGCCTGTATTTGCTTCACACACAAGTGGTTTGTTAGAACAAACATATCCATATAAGGTTGAATCCAAGTCAAGTCAAGTTTATTTATATAGCACATTTACAGCAGTTGTACAACTGCGTCAAAGTGCTGTACAAGAATCATAATATACCAGTATTAAAAATACAATGTAAAAAAAAAAAAACAATGAAAAACAAGCAACAAAACAGAAACAAGAGACATAAATGGAAACAACTTTAAAAGTCTGGGAAGGCTATTGAGAACAGATTAGTTTTAAGCCTAGATTTAAAAGCAGAGGTAGTTGGAGCAAATTTAATATCATGTGGTAATTGATTCCATAAATGAGGCGCAGCAATTGCTAAGGCTCCATCACGCTTCTGTTTAAGCAGAGTTCGGGGGATGTACCGGGCTATTAAAGCCATTTGGTGTTAACCTCCTGAAATGACTGGACTTTATTTTAGGATGCAGTATATCACAAAACTAGCTTTGCCTGTATACCTTAAAAATACACTATTGACACCTGCTGCCAAGTACTTACTACTTCTGCACATAACCACTAAACAAGTTACATCTTGAATTAACTACTGTAACTATCGTTTCTGGTCTTCCGTGGAAACTACAACTGGTTCAGAAAACAGCTGCCCATTTCATTATGAGATTCCCTTTAACAGAATATATTACTTTTGTCCTTTAGCAACTTCACTAGCTCCTAGTTAAATACCATATCGACTTCAATATTCTGCTTCTCGCTGCCACAATTCTTCATAAACTAGCACCTCCTTATCTATCTGATTTACCTCACATCTGCACAACCTCTCAGACTCTTAGATTATCCTCTTCCATCTCACTGTACCTCCTGTCCATTTGGCTACCATGGGGTTCAACACTTCCAGCTGTGTTGCCCCTTGCCTTTGGAATATAACGGACATATGTTATATCCGTAAATTGATAGACAGGAAGGCAGCAGATGCTCTTACCTTGTTTCCAATGGCTTTTTTGGGAGGAAAGCTGAAGGTGTCAACCTGTGGGAACTGGGCACGGAGGTGATTGTGTAGCACTCTGAACTCAGCATAACGCCGGTACACATTCCACTCATTGTCCAAGATCCTGATATATACCTGAAATATGACATATGCAATGAATATTCCATATATCTTCTTGTGTATCCTTTAATAATGTCCTGTTAGCAGGTTTTAGACTTCTGTTTACTCTCCCTAGTAGTGCCCATACACTGGATGGACATTTTACAGTCCTTCTAGGACTAATGCAATAGATTTTTGTCCTTACTACTATTTAGATTTTTCAGGTTTCATTCAGCTGTCCTAATTTAACATAAAACTACTTTCTCTAAAAATAAAACAATACTTCAGTTAACGACATCAAGCCATAAATTGCATCGGATTTGTATTTTTCCCCCTTCTGATATCTAATTAAACGTTTTATGCTGTTACCTACCTGTTAACTATGCTTGCGGTTGGATTGGAGTCACCTCTAGTTACTGGTCCATAAATTTCCTATCAGTGGATCTCAAATGAATGCTATTAGATTCCCTGTACAATGCTGTTTCTGTTACAGTTGTGAACTTGCTTGACTGTGCTGCTCAGTTAGATATAAATGAGGGCACACAATTGATTAGGGTTTACATTTACATGAAGGGGAGAAGGGACGTCAATTGAGGATGCTATTATAACACCTGCCTCTCTGATGCTATTATAACACCTGCCTCTCTCCTCTACCCTCCAGGCTCTATGGCTGCAACTCAGCGGAACCAAGCAGACCCTCCGATCAAACATCACACAACTTCTTTCACACTGCATGTCAACTGGGTATAAAGTGTGTTTGTGTCGGTATGAGAGTTTGTGTGTGTGTGTGGAAAGAGATTTAGATTAACAGCATGCAAGTGAGTCAAGTCAAGAGAGAGCAGAATACCCAAAGGCAAATGGTGAAAGTGTAGCTGCATTCAAGACTGAATTTGTTCGTACTTTCCCAAGTTTCCTTATCACAAAATACAGCTGAAGAGGCAAGACTGCTGTTTTGTGTCCACCATTTTTCCAAAAAAAAAAGAAAAAAAGGACAAAAGTACAGACAAAGTTCAGGCTTCAAGACTGGTGCTTTTACTGGTTCTAGTCATGTTCTGTTGATTTTTGTAGTGTCATTCATCAGATTTTTTGTATTTTTTGCCTCTACAGACTATCAAAAATACAGAACCAGATGACGAAACTGCAATAACATAGGGCAAATCATGTTAACTGTGGTGATTTGTATATTACGTCTAAGTTACAGTTTTTGAGTTTAAAGGGCCTATTTACTACATTTTCTTCCATTTCATCAGTTATTTTAATGCACTTTGAAGATACTTATATTCTGAACTTTAACACCATTCACAAATGACAAAAAAATACTTATATTTTCAAATGTTTAATAATAAATTTTCACAATTAGCCACATGCACAAACCAAGCCTAACAAATGCAGAGTCAGTTCTGAGACAGAAAAACAACCTAAAACTGTCCAACATCATTAAGTTCAAGTGTTTTGGGGAAACACTGCTGCTTGTTCACTCAGTCTGAAGCATAGGAAATGTTGCCTCATCTGGTTCCAACTGTGAGTTTAAATTAGTTTTGAAAGTGAAATACTAGGTGAAAGAAGGACAGGGGTCTGGACATCACTCTGGCCAGATCAATGGCTAAAGGACACATAAAAGCTGTGCACTAACAGACTGCACTTGGAGAACAGCTATATTGACTCATAGTAGAGATACTGGATCATACACATGCCATTTACACAAACATCTGAAATATTTAACAACAAGAGCTTGAGGACATTTCAAACTGGCTTTATTAAACATGAAAGAAAGAGGAAAAATATGTATGAAAATAAGTATGTACAGGAAGAACCTGGAAGCTATATACTTCTAATTAGTTGAGTTTCACACCAACACACAAGGCTGTATGTAAAGAGGATTGATTTAAGATGTAACATCAATGCACAGGTTAGGTTCAAACCTTTAGTGTTCTTTTTCATATACCAATGAGTTTTGAAGGTGGTTCTGCTTTCATTGCGTTTCAAGTTCAGTCTGGCAACAACCAAATAATGAAAGTTTGTGCATCAGTGAGCAAGGTATTTTGTCAATAGGAGAAAATGAACTGCCTTTAAAGAAGGCAGCTGCAGTTTCTACTGAAGTTATACTACTTTGCCATAACCTCTGTAAGAGCTTTGGTCATTGTCATGGTTTCTTCTTCAATTTCCATGCCCATTTCAAATATCAGCCTTTGCAGTTTATCAGAATTTGATGACTGATCCAACCCAGAACAAAACATGTTCAGTTCCAGGCTGAATTTATGGAGGGAATTGAAGCGAAACCTTCTCTGGATTGACAATGTAATCAGCCTTCATCAGAAATGGTATAAATCAAAGGAGCATTTCAGATGCTGTCACAACTAAAAATCAACCACAAAGTGTGATACATGGATTCACAGTCTCAACTAGAGGAAGTCAAATGACAAACTCACAGGGTATTAAAGCTAGCATAATCACATCGAGGTAGCCTCATTAGCATAGATATTTATGGAAACAGATAATCCTCTAAAGAGTAATCATTGGCCCCTCAGTAACTGCAAATTCATTCCTTCTTTATCTTAAAAAAAAAAAGTGAGCGTGGAGGGCCAGGAGCGTGGAGGGCCACAACTGGAAATTGACTCTTTATTGACAAATAAAATCATCATTAAACATGATAATGGTTCGGGCAACACATCATGAATCACTGAAATAGGATCATCTAATCAAACATAATTTTCAGCTATGCTATGAACAGCTCTGACATAAAATGATATAAATAATTTCTCTGGGAGATGTCTTAATTATCATAGGTTCATTGTGAAGCGATCAGGTTCAGATACACTGAGAGTGCAGTGTTCTATGCTTATAAACCACTTCTATAGAGACTACAATGCTTTAAGGCTAAATAAAACTACTGTTAAATTATGACACAGATGGTTAGAACAACAAAAATAAAATGTATTTTAACATGACAATTATCACGATATGGTAAAGTTTATATATTACTTCTTAATCACTTCCTATTTTTCATTTGTTGACTGCATGAAAACTAGTTTGTACTTTCATTTATTTTTTGATACCGAAGGTAAGGTATGAATACATTTTACGTGTTTTTGATAGGAGTTTTGTGCTTGTAAAAAAGTGGGTAAAAACAAACAACTAATCAAGCCAATAGTCAGCGATATTTTCACAGATGCAGAAAAACCTGATCGGCTAGTATAACTGCCCAACCCATACGCTGGTTGGTCCCTACCCAAAAAAGCCTTTACAAATGGAAGCTTCACCTCATTGACACCACATTAAGAACTAACACTCAAGTCAGTCAGTAAAGCACTATTTATCCGAAACTGCTCGACTGGTTATCTTTAGCCTAGCTATAGACAGAACACTACGATTCAGCCTGACTAAGGCAAACTTTGTTAAGTTTACGGCTCGCAAGTCCTGTAAATTTCTAAGCATTTGTCCTATCATCTTTAGATTGCGTGTTTAATCCTGGTGGTGATGTAGCCATCTGTCACCGGAAGTCTATAAAAGCACAATTGGCCTCGCTTCCTCTCTGGGTGCAAAGGATAACCTTTCCTTTCTCCCATCTTTTGTTAATTGGAGGGAGCATGTGCTAGCCTTCATTCTCCCAATGTTGGTGGTATTGCATGGTAGAGACAGTCTTAGTGGGTTGAATTGGAGATGACTAAATTGGGCAGAAAATTAGATAAAAATAAGAAAAAGTTAAGAGCAGAAACAGTACTGAGAGCAAATAATACTTGTGTCCCTTTAAATGAGCATCAATTAATTCATCAATAAGTGAAATGACCAGAATGTGTTTGTGTGTTTCAGCTGTTTATTAAATCGACATCTTATGAAATTATATCATATTATGAATATATATATTTTCCTATTTTCAAATTCTTGTAAGACAGCAAAACGTTCTGGGCGCACAGGCCTGTCATGAATACAGACACAGATACAGACACAACCCCTAAAGCATAATTAAACATGATAACGGCTCTGGCAATATTTATTTTTTTTGAAGAAACAATTATAAGGGAAAGAAAAGAGCAGCCACATTCAAACTAAAAGCAAATGCTACTAATATTTTTTTGCCCAACCAATATCTTGCTTATTCCTTATTGAAAGAGGAAGTGCACCTCACCAGGATACTGAGAAAGTTTTCAGAGACTAGCCCACAAACACAGGCACACATACATGCACGCAGCTCAGGAAACACTCTTGGTCTTTGTATCTTTGCCAGAGCTGGCGTGCTTGGTCTGTGTGCTGCCTGAGTAAAGCGGAAACATTCTGGGCACCCCGGGGGGGGTACAGCTACCTGTAGGAACTTCACTTCACACACACCCCGTTGAGGTGTGCAGCGGTGCTGGAGCTGTTAGCAGAGAAATGAGAGTCTGTGCTCTGAGCTACAGAGGCTGATGATCACACTAAGAACACACTACAACCAGCACGCACACTTTCAGTTGCAGCATTTATTCCCATCTATCAAACTTCAGGACAACGCAGATCTGAGTAAGATATTTGAAACAGCATAGTGGAAGATGAAGGACGGCATGCACCAAAGAACACTGGCAATTTTGTGTGAAAATGAACCGTATTTTACATGTATTGAATATTTAAAGAATGATGGTGATAAATTAAACAACGCATAATAAGGAATTAAACTGGATAAACTGAATAAAAAACTTGTTGGTCTGCACAAATCATTTTAGCAGCAAAGAAGTAGTCAGTTGATTTGCTTTTATTCTGAGGTATCTGTTTTACCATTTTCTCATGGCATTTCATCCAGTCAAGTATAAGTGCACACATTTGAATGTCTGCACAGCACTTGGTTGGCCTACATGTTTCTTATCAAGGTGCCTTAAGGCATTAATAATGGCACTGCCTTTGTTAATTGACGGTTTCTAAAAAAAAAAAAAAAAATGCCTTGGCCATAAAATGTAGGCCAATTTAATTGTAAAATGTATAATTAAAAACATTGATCAATGTAGTACAACTAAAAATCTCTCAACAGTATAACAATGCTACCAACATTTCTGTTGAAAAAAGTAAAATCAAAAAGAAGTAAGTTTAGGAACATTTTGACTGGAATATTCAAAACCATATGGGTTCTGTTCCTCAGAAATATTTAGCACCTACCGATATAGCCTGCCTATTATCAAACAAAGCGATGCATGCTTTTTCTCTCTTTCTTTGTGAACATTTAATCATAAAAATATTTTCCTTAAAACGTAAATGTCAGTATTTACTGACTTACAGGTCATGATCAGGTCAGGCTGGTTAAGGTGATAATTTATCATATTTGCAGAACACATTTAAAGGAATTATCACTTATTACACAATATGCTTTTTGCTGCCTTATCAGTGAAACTGAAAATGATTTCTACATGTGACTAACTCAATAGAACAAATGATTCAAGCAAATGACAAAAAGAACTGAGTGTACTTTTAATTGTGAAAATACCATACAAACTTATTTCTATGAAGAAAATTCTGAGTAGTTCAGTCTGTTTGGTACTAATGGCCACTTAAGTGGCACATAGTCGCTAATGCTAGTTAGCCAGTATGTCTACAATGCACAACTTTTGAGTATTTCTGATGAAATTCTAATTAAATACTGGGAAGTAGGCTGTCTGATATTAAGGGTTATGCTCCCTTAGTCTCACAGATTATGGACTATCTGACTGAAAGGCCATAGTATGTACAGCTACAGGACTGTGAGTCTATGTAGAACTGGAGCTCCTCAGGGAACAGTTCCTCTTCATCCTGTAGACATCTGACTTCCAGTACAACACTAAGGGCTGCAATCTGTAGAAATTCTCAGATTACTCGGCAATAGAGTTATGTATTCAGGTGATGACTCAGCCGCAGCTCAAAATCACCAAAATTGGTGGTGGACCTCGTATATGAACGGGTTAATAAAACAAATGTATATTTTGTATCAAAATACTTCAGTGTCTTGTATTTTTATAGTTTAAAGATTTTTTAAAATACTCTGTGAGACAAACGTGATAACACAATAAAAACCCAAAATGACGTATCTTCTTAATGGTAGTTTGCTCAGGCTTGTTATCAGCATAACAATACAATTATGTACAGGTCCTATTAAGTTCTGCTGATTGTTTTAGTAGCCTAGACTAAATCTTTCACCAATTTTCTAATTTTCTAACTAACAATTTCATCCAATAAAAGCCCCTCAAAATGAACAACATCTTGCTACTTTCAGTTTATGTTTTTATTGATTGTACATAAAAAAAACATTAAAGTTTTGGGGTTGCTGTACATTATTTTATAGTGCCGCAAGGTGGTATAATTTGTAACATGTGTTTTATAACTTTTTGCCATCAACATTATTAACACTGTGTTGCAATGTAATTTAACAGCAGGCTGCCAGCTCATCCAGCACTGGTGGACAGCTTCTTGCCAAGGGTGTATAAAGAGGGCTGTTTGGTGTTTCGGAAGAATTGTTTCCAAATAAATCCGTGCTATTAAACAAGACTGTGTGGGCACAATGCTTGAAAATAAACTGATTTATGATTAAAAAATGATTCATTAATAACTTAAAAAACAATTTGCTATGGATATATAGTGCGCAGGCGCGAGCCTTGCTGCAGCGTGTCGTGACTGCTCCGTGTCTGGTATTCGTATTTTAGTGTTTTTATTTTTTATTTTTCCTCGACTTTCAACAGTTAACTCGGTTAATTTAGTATAATTAAGTTGTGCCCTCTCTAATCATGCAGGTAGAGAGAGTTATCTCAACGTTTCTTCTGTGTACAAGTCTTTGTTTCGGCTGGCACATTGCTGTTGCTAATGCTAGCGGCAGCGACCCAGTCTGCGACCGGTTGAGGCCGGCTGATCCAGAGCACAGCGCGGTCCCCTCGGACATCCCCGTGGAGTTACGGAGGGGAAAGACCAAGAGAGGATGCTGTGGTGGAGCGAAGTTGCATGGGAAAAGAGCAGCGAGGAATGGGAAACAGCCTGGTGAGCAGAGAAGGAGATACAAACCATACCTCCCATCTGTTCTTATGGGCAACGTGAGGTCACTGGACAACAAAATGGACGAGCTTACGGCATGGGTCAGACACAACAGAGAATTTCGTGAGTGCAGTTTGATGTGCTTTACTGAAACATGGCTGCAGGAGCGTATTCCTGACTCTGCCGTGGACGTTGCTGGC
>JBBJLS010107991.1:0-19238 GCA_037577275.1 Bryconaethiops microstoma
TCTCTCTCTCTCTCTCTCTCTCTCTCTCTCTCTCTCTCTCTCTCTCTCTCTCTCTCTCTCTCTCTCTCTCTCTGCGTCTTTCTTCTTCCCACCACCAGCAAGGTTCCTTGCCATTGTGTTTTGTCATGGTGAAAGAATTTCTGAAGTGGTGGGAATTGAACTGAATCGGGGATCATGCAAAGACCTTCGCTGACCAATGAATGCCGAATCTAGTGGTGCTGCTTCGTCTAACAAAAGCTAACAATGCTGAGTTAGTGGACGTCTATATCTATTGAAAGGGAAAGCTGGAGACGGTGCTTAGTCAAACTGAAGTACAAAACGCGTTGAGGTGATTCAAAGAGGCATTGAAGAAGAGTTATACTTAATTCATTGTTGATGGAGGAGTTATCCTAGCCTCTGATTCTCGAGTCAGTTGAGTGAGCTTAGGGATTTTTTCCCCATCCTCAATCCGGCCATCTGTCCCAGCGCTGCCAAACTCGGCAGATTGAAGAGGCCAGGACAGGAATTTCCCACATTGCTCCACCGCTAAAGGGATCTTGGGCGGGGGACACAGTGAGAGAAAGAGACCTATCTGTCTGAATGGGGGGTTTGATTTGGGCTGCTAGGAGGCCGGAGTTCTTGCGTGGAAAAAAAAAGTTGCGGACGGGGGAGGTGGGGGGGGGGTTTCGAGAAAAACGAGAAAAAACAATGTTGCGAGAAAAGAAAGAGCACAACAGCAAGCCTGCTGAAAAAAAGACATTCACGTTTTTGTGCTTTGGTCAGTGAATCGAGAGTACGCTTCTACGCCCCTGCCTCTCTCTCTCTCTCTCTCTCTCTCTCTCTCTCTCTCTCTTGCACACACATACACACACACACACACACACACACACACTCTGTAACCCTCACTTCTGCAAAGAAAGGCAGCTGCAAAGAAAGGCAATTAGCATTTCAGCCAGGCTCTACTGGCTATATCTGATGAAGTAATAAGCTTTATAGTTTGCTTTTTTTTCCCTGCTCCAGGCCGCCATTCGAGAGGCTTGGCCTTGTTTAATCCTATGAAAGTACGTTTTCTTCTCCCTTCCTGACATTGTTTGCCACAATAGCTAATCAGTCATGGAGCTCCATGGCCCCCAGGAGCATTTGCGATGTGAAATTCAATGGGATCCTTTTCTTGCACTCCCTCTCCACAAATTGAGAGCGAAGAAAAGTCATTGTGATTTTCGGGAACAAGGATGTAAGATGCCGTTGGCACAGGACGTATCAGGCAGAGAGCAATGCAGGAACAGAGGCTTCAAAATATTTTCTTCCTCTGTTCACTTTCCTCTTTTGCCAATCCAGATCTGATTGGTATGCAAGTTCTTAGAGAGGAGAAACGCTTGATTGAAAGAGTACCACAAGACAATACATGACAGAGTCGTTTCATGCATTTCTGGGAGAGGACTTGTTCTTGTTCCTTTTTCTCCCTCCTTATGCCCCTCAGATGGAATGGCATCTGCTCCCACTCAAACCTCTCTGCACCCCTCATTTTCGAACACACGCAGACGCACACAAGTGCACTCGCAAACACTTTTTTTCTTGCTCATGCTCTAATTCTAGGTTTTCTCTGTCGTCCAAAAATAAGAATGTTTTGGGCAGTGCTCGCCAAATTAGTGTCTAACCAGGGCTTCGAAAAAAATTTCTCCTCCGGTTTAATGATGTATGTTTTAGCCGTAGTCACTTATTAAATATCTTAATTTCCCCAACCGCGAGATGTCAAGGACAGCGGCTTGCCTAAAAATACTTTAGAGGCAACATAAGTGGTCATTATTGGCTTCTGAGTCCTCCATATACGGCGGCTGCGAAGGTTCCCAGAGCCCCCCTGAAAGAGGCTGGTTACTGAGGCAACAGAGCATGTCATGAGAGGAAATGAAAGCGTCTCAGTCACGTTCAGGATACATAGATTACAGAGCAAATGAGTTTATACATCCTTCCTAGTTGAAACCAGAAAGAGGTTGTCATCCTCTTCTGTTGAGCATGCAATGGAAAGCTTCGATGGAGGGCGCATTGCATGGGTGGGATTCAAACATGAACGCCAGCTGTACACTCCACTGAGTTGATTTGTATGATTTAGCAATGGCAGTTGCCTAAATACTGGTATTCATGGTCCAAAGGACTCTTTGTTGCTCCTGCTCCAAAAGCTCTGAATGCAAGCTTCAAGAGAACATCAAGATGCCAGTGACCTCTGAAACCCCGTCAGACAGTCTTTGTCATGCTTATGGTCCTTGGTTACGTGTGTCTGATTAGCTCTCATCAATTTCTAATCGGTGTGATGCATTAGCCGGGAAAAGGGATGTTGAGACCAGTGAAACAGCAGCTGATGGCTGAGTCATCAAGGATCAGCTTAATCCAGCACAACCTTGAAAGACCTTGTGTAAGGATTAACTTCCGGGGATACACTCTCAACCTCTGATACACTAGTTACCACAAAGCAACAAGCTTCCGCTTATAGCTACCTAAGCATGATCTAGTTTTATTCTGTTCTTTTTGTACTTTTTTGACCTCTAGCCATCTAATCTGAGTCGTCAGGGATCCACTCTGGTCGGCACATATTACACAAAAATGTTCTTCGTGTAATGGCGTTTAAGAAGCCTTAAGGAACCGTTCAGGGAATGTTTCTTTTGAGAGGTGTGAAGTGTGACGAACATTTGTTAAAGTTTAAATGACCTCCATATAAACGTTCTAGAAAGATTCCTTCAGTTGATGCAGAAGTGAGGGTTCTTGTAAAGTTTTCGCTTCCCTGGTGGACCAGCTACCTGTCTTGGTAACCTGGTTTACCCACTGTGAGAAAATAAATTGGCACACTTTGATCAGTGCATTTTTGATGCAAGAGTTTAGAGGTTTCAGAAGTTCACTTTCAGAAGCACTTTACGTGCTGCGACCTGCGTGAACGCCGCTGGCAAAGCTTCCCCGGGCCTCATCAGACAGGTCTTTACAGAAGAGAAACTATAAGATTAGGACAGGCCTGTAATTTGGACGATGCAAAACGCTGTCATTAAATCACATTCGCAGCACGATGTGACTAAAATATCGTTATTCTTTACAGCATTAGTTGTTGTCAACAGTTGGAGGATTGCTGCATGAGGAAGATCTCTCCACGTGCAATATTCTGTTGAGCTACATTAGACGCAAGGACGAAACGCGTTTGACCGCCGTGATGTTAGAGCGCTTTGCCTTACATCACACAGAAACACAGAGTCTGGAAACAGACGCATTCTGAAGTCAGGGAGCATAGTCTTGTTTCTCTCCTTTACAAACATACACACACACACACACACATACACACACACACACACACACACACCTGAAGTCAGGAGCGTCATCTTGCAGGATACACACTCCTGGTTGCTCAGCACTGGCTGTGAAGTTTTACTAATTGAATAATTGATGTCAAGACTACGGATCCTCCTGCACTGGCAGGGGTAACCCAAGAGGCAGCCGCTGCACTTCATAGCAAGCTCGTAACCATACACTCCGTCACATCTCCGGCCAGTCGATCCAGTGTAATTGCTTAAGTATTAGTTACGTTATGGCCATTGCTGCCATCTGAACCTGCTGCCAAGCCACCCAAGAAGGTCGCAAGGTCAAGGCCTCAGCGGACTCCCTTCCTCTGAGTATCAGAGTGGCCAAGTTTTTATAGCTAATAAATTCAACCCCTTTTAAAGCTGCCCGGAGTGGCATTTTTTTCCCTTCAAACTTTGATCTGCTAATCCTTTGAATTAAGCAGCTTAATCACCATCAACAATAAAGTGCTGAGACCATTGTAATCAAGTTTCCTGGCGTACACATGCAGGCTTTTTTTTTTTTTTCTTAGGGGCGGTAATTCCAGACCACCGCTACTGAATAAGAACGAAGATATAAATCTTCAGAGGCATTCAGCCGCGGACAGTGGAGGACGCCGAGGGAGCTTAGGGCGGTCCGAGTGACTTCACATCTGTTGGCTGTCAAGAAGGAGAGGGACAGTCAAGCATACCACTTTGAAGGCAGGGATTCAGGAGTCAGTAGCAGACCTTGAGAATAGGAATTTCTGATCGTATTGTGGATATTGCCAGTACTTATAAAACACTGACCAACTGCATTTCATTTTAAAGGCAGGATAATTAGTCATATCTAACTGGATTTAATGCAGTGCAGTGTGTGAAATGTTAAATGAAATAATTGTATTCCCAGTTTTCCTTAGTGATGCAACACCCACAGCTGGGCGTCCAAGAGAGCTCTATTGGCCTCAGTTCTTCTAGCTGTGCAGGGAAGCCCTGAAACTCCCCCCATCACTCAGCATGAGTGTCTGTTAGCTGACATAACAGTAAATATTGTGCTGTGTTCTTATTGGGTGCTTAAACATTATCATTAGGTGCAAATATCTTATCATGTGCAATAGTCTGACCATGTGAGTCACTGCTTCTGTCAACATTACTTATGTACTACTGATCTCCACTATGTGCCATAACATACTTCTAACTCCTAAATCTGCAGGTCTTTCTGCAGACATTTTATTGCATTTATTTAGACTTTGTATTTCATATTGTTCTTCTCTCTGTGTGTCAGCGCAGTCATAACATAAGCAGTTTCCTCTGGGATCATTAACATTTTCTGATTCTGGTTCTGATTCTGAAATGGTTAGTGTTCTCCTCCAAGCGTGCTGAGCTGTCATTAGCAGCAGCTAAAAATATATGGTGTTGCTTCATGTGACACCAGTTGGTGTTGGTGGTTTTATGTGTTGATCATGTGTTGAGTCCTAGCTAGTGGGTGGAACTGGACATTAGTAAAGTAGAGAGAAATCCCCCAAGAGCAAATCATTATATTCAAATGTAATGTTTTGTTCGTGACATAAGTGTATTGTAAAAAATCTTCAAGCATCATGATCTTACATTTTTTGCTGTATTGCTCACACCTTGTTGGAGGTGCTTACCTCTTAAACAGAATGTATGCAATGTATTCTCTCAAAACACACACAAACACACACACACACACACACAGGGCTGGAAAACTGAAAATAATAGGACGTCTAAATGAAAATGAACGAATAAAAATATTTATTAGTTGAGTCGATGCTATTTAAAATGTTAGTGTGACAACATTCTTAATAACACTTTGAATCCAGTTTCCCAAACTTGACATGTTTATCATTTATTTTTAGATGACAAGTTGGTTACTCTTATAAAAACCAGCAGCATCACAAAATAGCACAAAAACTCCAAGCAGTCCATGGATACATGCAATGAAATAGAGGTTTTTAAAAGCCAGAAAGAACTTCCACAAGAGTATCATATCCACAGCTGGTCCATGTGGGAATTCTGTAGCCCACCTTTAAAATGTAGCCCATTCTTTATCATGGGTTGGTGCGAAAACTGAGGATTTTTTGTCTTTGTCTTCAAGTCAAAAAACATAAAAAGTATGCAGTCCAGTAGATAACAGTAACTCTATACAGTTTGAGGTGTATGTGTGTGCACACGTGTGTGTGTGTGTGTGTGTGTGTGTGTGTGTGTGTGTGTGTGTGTGTGTGTGTGTGTGTGTGTGATTAAGACATGTTGTTTGCATAGTGCTGATTGATGGTGTACAAGCTTCCATTATTTGTTATCTGCATTTGTATTGTAGTTTCAGTGCGAATCTAAAGAAACAAAGATTACGTGCCACTGTCTGACAGTTTATTTGACAGTTTGATTCATCACAGCTGCAGAAGGCCAGCCAATTAGAGTATAGCAAACAGCTCACACCACCTATCCCCCTTGCTTTTGAGAAACAAGCAGGATCTTGACCTCACTTGTTGGCAAAATCATCTCAGATCATTTACTCATTCACACTAAGACATCTCCACAATAAACCCTCCTGGTTCAGTCAGAGAGCAAAGCTGCCAGGTTCTTGGCTGGTTCATGGCCTCCTGGTCACTGATAAAGCATTTGGTCAGAGTCTGGCCAGTATGTCCTGTGGTGGGCTGGCAGAAGCTGAGGAGATCCTCGCAGGGTCTTTCTTTATCAGTGTCAAGAGGCTTTGGAGAAGCTCCCATGGTGACCTCTGTGATGAATGATCGTTTACACATCTCTAAGATCCCCCTGTCCTGGGCTTGGCACAAGTGGACCAAACAGGACAGTGACAGGATTGAACCCTTTATGATGCTGACATGATGGGAATGACACATCGCGTGACTTCAGGACCACTTGACGTTGAGATCAGTTGAAGCTCTGGTCATTGAGTCTATGCTGTGTCATGTAGTAGGATATAAATATTAAACTTGCACGTCATTTTGTGACATTGAATATCGATTTACTTTAAAAATTGGTTTCATAATATTTTTTAAACAAATTTACCCATACGAAAATGTGCAGGAGAAAAATGACAAGTAACTGTTTCCGGGGGGAAAAAAAGGTTTTGTACTGAGTGAGTTTTGGAAATTTGCTCTTTATTTTGCTCTTCATTCATTCAAACACGTGGATGTACATGAAATTGTTTAACAACTTAAAAGGGTGTAAGCAATATTTGCATATGTGTGAAACGTGTTAAAACCCCCAATGAGCTCTGAAGTGATTAGGGGTCCAAGCAATACAGGTTATAGCTGTTTTATGTCTTATATCTTATTGTGTCTCTTAAAACCTGCATGAAAAGTGAGGTTTCTAGAAAAATGTTTGAGTTGTTTCATCATTAATGTTACATATATTTTTTTTAATTTATGCTGAAAGGAGGATTTGAATGTTTATAAAATGGGGGCATACAAAGTGTGTATAGTGGTTTTTCACGTGTGTATGAGAGAGCGAGGAAGTTCCCAGCTCTAGGGGAGATTCATGACTGAATAGCAGGCTTTCCCCTCCGCTGTCCGTGCTTTGTCTCCTCTCCCCATGGTCCGGCCAGCCGGCAGCCGCTAATCCTGTTTTGATAGCTTTCACAACACCGCCTGTCTTGCCTGCCACTCGTCATCAAAACACACACCGATACGCACACTAGGGCTTCACCATATAGACAAAAGTTGTGAGTAAACTGATGTGTATTGGGATCTTTTTGTATAGTACAGCTAATAATTCCAGTATAGGTTATAAATAAGTATATGATTTACGTTATAGACATGTGATGAGCTACAATATAGACAAAATGGCAAGTTGTGAATATATTTCTGCATATCGGGATTTATTTATACATTATAGCTAATCATTACATTACATGTTATAAATAAGTGTATGTTTTACATTATTGGCCAGTGATGAGCTACGATATGGACAAAATGGCAAGTTGTGAGTATATTGCCGCATATTTGGATTTATTTAGACATTATAGCTAATAATTACATTATAGGTTATAACTAAGTATATTTACAATCTATAAATATAAATATTTATAATCTTTAATGTAATAAATAAGTATATTTTTTATATTATAGACCAGTGATGGGCTACAATATAGATGAAATGGGAAGTTGTGAATATTTTGCTGCATAATGGGATTTATTTATACATTATAGCTAACCATTATTTATTCAAAATAAATATATGTTTTACTTTATATACCAGGGATAAGCTTTAGCCTACATTTAATGGGTAAAGGGGGGCTGTGCTAGGTTCAGTCTTTTTATTTGAATGGCTCTTGATTATGATTAAAGCTACATAAACTTTTGAATATTGTGTTAGCCTAATTTAATCAGGGGGAGCCCTGGCCCCCCTAATCACCACATAGCTCCACCCCAGAATAGATATGTAAGTGTGAAGAACCCTTTTAAAAAGATAAAGGGCCTTTACATGATGTACAGCTGATTTTCTTCCAAAGACCTAAAGGTTCTTCAAGGTTTAGAAAGGTTCTTCACACATTCAGTTGATGATTGAGGGAATCACAATGGTTCTACGAACCTAACCTCCTCATGGAGATCTACACTATATGGACAAAAGTATTGGGACGCCTAATCATTACCCCAACAGGGACTTTAATGCCATTGCATTCAAATACAGAGACTTTAATATGGAGTTGGTCCCCTCTTTGCAGCTATAACAGCTTCCACTCTTTTTGTCTTTCCACCACATTTTGCAGTTTCTGTGGGAATTTGTACCCATTCATTCTGTAGAGCGTTTATGAGGTCAGACACCGATAATGGACAAGAAGGCCTGGCTCACAATCTCCGTTAGAGTTCATCTCAAAGATGTCTGGTGGGGTTGAGGTCAAGGCTCTGTGCGGTTTAGTCAAGTTCTTCCACACCGAACTCATCCAGCCACATCTTCACAGAGCCTGCTTTGTGCACTGGGACACAGTCATGCTGGAATAGAAAAGGTTCTTCCCCAAACTGTGTCCACGAAGTTGGAAGCATGGGGTTGCCCAAAATGTCTTGGTATAGTGAAGCATTAAGATTACCCTTCACTGGAAGTAAGGGGATTAGCCTAAGTCCTGAAAACCAGGTGTGTCCCAAGACTTTTGTCCATATAGCATACCATCACGCAAGGGTTGTTTCAGCCTGTATCTAACATGCTGCCTCCTTAGCTGACAGTAATGCACCTGATTCAGCCAATGAGACTTCCAAAGAAGGTAATTAGTTGGGGTAGGTACTGCAAATTGTGGATGAAATTTGATTCTGTGGGAAAGAAGAGCTTCAGAACCAGGGTTGGTGGTCATTGTTCCAAGGGATAACACAAAATGTTTTTATTGCACCCATTTTTTAGGAATATGACATTATAAAACAACTTCTTAACCTGAAGCATACCTATAGTGTTAATTTATGTATTTCTGTATCTTTTTAGTTCTCATTCCCCTACAAACTTTGGGCCCCACAGATTTTGCACCTCACTTTGAGCCCCAGTCCCACAAATAGAACCACGATATTGTGTGGAACTTTTTCAAACTCTGAAAAGGTTCTTCATTCTTACACAACTCATAACTATCAATTGATATGTATTCTAAAAGTAGCTCTTCTGTGGAATCACCCCAACAAACTTTTATCTTTAAAAATATGTTCTCCTTCTCTGTATCTAGTTTTTCTGTCACTTACTTATTCTCGTCCCCTGCCTCCAAACACACACACACACACACACACACACACACACACACACACACACACACACACACACACACATCATGTTGCAATGTAATTTTAATAAATCATCTCCATGCTTACGGTTGCAATTCCTCCTTTCTCTTTTACAATAAAACTCTTCCACAAGTCCCAGGCTTCCCCCAACTCCGCAGAAAGGAACTCTACACTAATCTAGCATGGCACCTTGATTGATGAAACCCCCTCTGCTCCAAACACCCTCACGGCCCAAAATAACCCCAAATGATCTACCAGGAATGGAACATATGAAGAAGTGGATCTTTCCAAGCTCCAACTTTCCTAAGCAATATCCCTTCTGCCGAAAAAAATAAATAATTAAGAAAGAAAACAAAATGACTTCACTCCATGTAATTCTCAACCCTGTAATTTGGTGCAAATATCCATCAAAAAAAAAACAACAACGCAAGTGAGGATGCATGTGGTCATTTGTACCAACTGGAGTGGTGACCAAGGAGATGCCCACAAATCGTCATGAACACACCCACAGGTTATTTGTTTTGCTAGCCATGACAACTGCTCAGGGGCCACCAAATGTCAGAGAGAGAGAGACAGAAAGACAAAGAGAGAGAGAGAGAGAGAGAGAAGTGGACACATGTTCTGTTGTAAAACATCAGGGAGCTATCAGCATCCCTCTTCAAAAACAAACACAAGCAATTAACATCTCAGCTTTGTATACAAACTGCAACTGACATCAGATATCTGCAATGGCATCATGTTGCTGTACATGTCATTAAAGAAAAGATAAGATAAGATAAACTTTTATTAGTTCCACAAGTGGGACATTTGCATTGTCATGGCAGAAAGTGGACAGAACAAAGGTAAGAGCAGCAAATATTAAGAAAACAATAGAATAGAATAAAATACTATACCAACAGTACAGTATAAAATGCACACTATAGAATCTAGAAATATAAAATATGGACCTGTATATTGTAAAATATATACATATATATGCATATGTAAACTATAAGTAAACTATACGTAAACTTAGATAAGTATGCGTGTATATATGTACAGAGTGGACATATAAATAAACAAAGGTAGCACTGAGTTAATCCCAGGTATGTCTGAATTTGGCACCAGCCTGTTAGATTGGCAAGATGATACTTATAAGACTCCCGCTTTGTGTACCAGTATCATATATTACAGCTTAGTCCCAAACCAAGGTTAAACATACTCCACTATTAAAGAGTTATGGAGAGTGTCATGGAGAGTGAAGTCTTGCTTCCTTTTTTGCAGGTCAAAAATGTTTCACAAAAAACAACACCTTTCCTTATAGCCACCTATTCAACCTTCCGTAGTCTAGCACCACATATTCACACCAAAGTTAAAGGGGACTTTCAGGTTGGACTGAGTTTTGAATGCAGCACAATACTCAACAGCCAATTAGAATGAAGCTCATTTACATACGGTAGTCTTAAAGGCATAGTAACAGAATGTTTCACTTTAATGGACATGGTAATATTGGAAATTGCTTATATAGAAATGAACTATGTATTAACTCACATAAACATCTTAAGTGAACCTTGGAGACAAAATCAAATACATTAAAATGCAATATATGGGAGCTTATTATTACTAAGATATTATTACTATCTTTACAACTATTTACACTCAGTAAACTCATCATTGTTTGATGATGACGGGTTCTTATAGCGACTGATATTATAATTGGCATTTTTAAGGATGGACAAAATCTTCAGTGACTTTGCATTTTTGAATCACAGTTCCACTTCATTTAGCAATAAATGTCTTATTTCCAGTTTTAAGTGGCAACCCATTTTAAATCGACTTATTACTGCAGTTGTATACACTCTTTTGCTACTGTTCTATACTGTACTATAATATATAATTAGATAATTGGTTGTGTAAGTTTAATTTATCTGAATCAGCTTAGTGATTGCTATTGCAATTGGAATGATAAACATGGATGTTAAAAAGTCATATTCAAACAGTCAGAATATTCTCCGCAAGGGAGAGCATTTACCACCTGGATTGCTTTTGTGTGTATCACTAAAAGCGAGAAAACCCACACCAGTAGGATTCCACGAAAGCGCTTATGCTTGTGGTTTGAGAAAACACTGTAGGAGTAGGAGCCCCCCCCGCCAGCCAGGGCTAGGGCCCACCTGCCATACTAAAGGCTTCTCAGAAGCTCTTGTTCCCCATTACATATCAATTTTATTTCATTTGGTTTAACACTATAATACAAATAATGATAGTAGTAGTAGTACTACTACTACTACTATAATAATAATAATAATAATAATAATAATAATAAAAATAATACTCTCAGCTCGTTCTCCTGATCTCCAAATAAAAAACAATCACACCTCTTTTCTTTTTTATTTTACAACAGACTGCATTTTTACTTTACAGCAGACAGTGATCATACAGGACAACAGAAACAGAGTAAAGTGGAGGAGGCTCCCAATAATAACATGGAGCTCAGATTCAGAGAGAGAGAGAGAGATGGGGGTGAGAGATGGTCCCTCACAGTTTCTGGACTTTGCTGGACTGTGATGTTCATTCATTTCAGTGTGTTCTTCTCGTCTTGAGCTTCTAATTTCCTCTCCACTTCATAATCACGGTTGTCCCCACACACACAGCACCAAGTCCAGCAGCTGCCGTGGATCATCTTCAACCATAATAAAGACATAGCACATAATAAAGAGTTGATGCAGATTCCAACGCGCATTTTAGCCCTTTCCGTATTCTCTCCAACTGTGTGTGTGTGTTTTTCCTGTTTCTCTGCAGGAATGCCAGGGCTCCTGGCTCTAGCTGGCTTGTTCCTGGTGCTCCTCGTCCCCAGTGCCAGGCCGGAGTCGGCGGAGCTGAGGTTCCTGGGGCAGACAGAGTTTGTGGTGAATGAGAGCAGCACGTCCGTAGTGCGTCTGGTCGTGGAGAGAGTGGGAGATCCTATCAACGTCACTGCTCTGGTGCTGGTAAGCTCTTTAGAAGCACATGAAGTTTGGCTTGCTGTAGCTGTAGCTGTAGTAGGAGCTGGTGCTGAATTGAAAGTGTAAGTATAGGTATGGCAGTGATATAACGACATGGTCGGAACATTTCACTTTTGTTCAGTTAGCTTAACTGTCCTGACCATTTTGCTACAGTACTTCCAGTAGGAAAGGCTCAGATGTTTAAGAGAAAAACATGAGTAGAATCTGGCTGTGTAAGCAATCTAGGATTTGAGTAGATTCGATGTGTATAAATATCACGAAAATTGTCATTCCTTTATTCTAATTTTTCACACATTTGCATTGTTTTTTTTAAGGTTTTTGTTGAATGTGTGTTGTAAAAGTTAAAGGGAAATTCCACAATTTTTGGCAAAAATTCTGCATTGTTAAATGATTATGATATAAACAGTCATTCTGAGTGGTTTAATATGAAATGCCCCATTCCAGAGACTTGTTTCCAGAGATTTCGAGATGTTTGTTCACAGTGATGTTCATGGGAACCAGACGTCTGAAGCGTTTAGACATCTGGTTCCCATAAACATCACTGTGCAACATACTAGTGCAACTTATTTTATGAGTGTTTTTATTATGTCTTTTTGTCTGTCCCAGGCATCCATAGGGGACTGTCTCTCTGTCAGATATTTTATTTTAAAGGTCTCGCGACCATTCTCTCTCTCTCACAATATGTTTCAGAGGTCTCTCAACCAGTTTTTAAATGATCAATATTCGGCCCCTGATCAACCAATCACAAAGTTTTATACAAGCACACTACTATGGATTGTACGTTTTGACATTGAAGCGGTTCCGAAATTCAGCATGAGCTCCGACTAGAAGCAGTGCCTATTTTGGCCATGAAAGGAATAATAATAGTAATAATAAAAATAAAACTTAAGGAAAACAGTAGTGTGACTGCTTACATAATCACACTCACTAAGAAAAGACATGTACGTTAGGTTCACTGGTTGTTTTGGATATTAAATAGACCTTTGCGTAAACTTACTGACTGCTGGACGTTAGCATATTTTTCCATTCCGCATCAAAACATCCTAAACAACGTTGTTTATAATCACTGAATTATGCCGAAATTTGGACAAATTGGTGGAATTCCCCCTGAAGAAAAGCTGATGTTATCCATCTGGCTAAAAACTGTACAAGGGCTGTTGACAAACGGATATGAGAAGTCGGTCTGTTCAGCAGCTCTTCGTGACAACAGTAGCTTAACATGATTTAACACTCATAATTAGCCTTCTAGTGACATATCACGTAGTATCACTGAACTATTTCAGCCAGATGTGCAGTAGTGGCAGGGTGGATCTCCACACTCAAACATCTGCCCGCTCCTAATTCGCTAGCTCATCACCAGACACATCTGCGCATGATTAACACAGGCCAGAGCTGCCTACTGCTCGACAGAAAGCGCTAACTGTCACGCCAATTGTCTCAGAGTTGCTCTTCGATCAGAGACCCCCATGGTAGTGTGAAAAGAAGATCTATGACCTTTGTTTTGTCGTGGCTTTTAGTGGGTGGCATGGATGCGAGAGCTAATGGTGGGTAATTGTCATCCAGATGGGTTTGTTTTATGCTGAGGAAGCTTTCGAAAGCGGGGGATTTCCCATTCTCTGTTTGTACTCTGAAGGTGCCAGGATTGTGCATGCATTAGAACTATGGAGTGATATGAATTAAATATTGTAGAAGTATTGCAATATTGTAGTCTTTCTCAGTTAAGTACATTTAGGGGGAGATTTACTAACATTTTGCACCATGGGCACTGAAAGGTTGCTCCTGTGATTTGTTAAATAGTTCATAATAAACATAATAAATACCTAATTGCCTGTTGACATATGCATTTATAGGCATTCCCCTATTAATTTATGAAAAACTGAGAATACAGTTTTGTAATGATGTGCCTTTTCCAATTTACCGAGGTTTATAGTAAATACGAGCTTTGTAAAACTTAAAAAGCTCCTAAAAACTTTTCTTAGTTTTGGTGTTTACATGATTGTTTTTGTTTGTCATTTACTTATTTTGGAAAAGACTGAAAAGACGGTGTCTCATTGTTTTCGAATGACATTAAAAGAAAGAAAAACCAAATATCTTTAGTTAAATCATGTATTAAAAGGATAATACGATGACTTAAATAATGCTGAAAGCTTGACAGTTTTCCTGTCTATTTGATTTTTGAACACATTGAAATGCACTCCATTTTACCAAAGGAAAGACAGAGTGAAATGAAAATTGCGTAACATTGCAAATGGCAAATTTGCTTGCATGGAACCTCAGTTCATCCCTCCATGTTTCTAATATTTAAAAAAAAAATTTTTTTAAATAATTGCTAATGTTAATATAACTACATACTTTCTCAACTAGTACATTAGACTTTGACTTGACTTGATCTCTAAACCTCCATCAGTTCAGAGAGCATCTTCTGTCCTGATGCACTATATATCTTCTTCCAGTACTCCTACTTAAAGCTTTTAGCACTTAGAACTCTCCTCTGGTTCACACTGCCCTTAAACTTGAGTGTTTCCTCGTACTGTAAGTCACTTTGGATAAAAGTGTCTGCCAAATGAATGTAATGTAAAAGACACACCAAGGTAAAATCATGAGAACATGAGTCATTATATAGACCTCTAATTATGATATGAATCAGAATCAGAGAAGAATGAAAACTTTATGACGTCTGCCTGGCAAAAAAATGGCTTTCATACAAAAAGCATGTGAGTCAAACAGTGGTTTATGTTAATCACAAAGTGTCTTGTGTTCATTTAGTTGCAGTTTCTAATTAGAAAGCCCACCACACTGGCCACCGCTACTAGCGCAAGTGTCTGTAGACTGTTTGTGATCAACCACTTTTAGTAAATTTGCTGCTTTGAGATTACAGAGGATTGAAGATTCATGGGTTTTTTTATACTATCAGTACGTTTACTGATATAATAGTCTTATTTGACTCTTTTCCACATTTTAGAATAATAGTGAACACATAAGACAAATATGTACATCTAGCAGTACTCAAAAAAGAGTCAAACAAACCTATTAGGATTCTTTCGAGTAGCCCTCTTTGTCTTGATGCAGCTTTATACACGTTTGATCGTTCTCTCAAGCTGCTTCACGAGGAGCCTCCTGGCATGTTCTTCCAAGAGACTTGAAGAAGTTCAAATTTGCTGGGACCTTTATCGCTGATTTGTTTCCTGTTAATTTTGGGGTATAAATACTTCATATTGTCTACAGGCATAAAAACTTAGATCAAAACGTCTTAAAGGTGTTAAAAAAACACATTCAGTCAGGCATCCAAACTTTTGGCCGGTACTGTATTCATCTGGATGTAATTCGTGTTTGTTCTCATTGCTTGTAGTTTCTCACTTAAGCCCTGCATGTGAAATAGTGAATGGATGTTTGAGGAATGGGATGTGACAGTAGTTAAACTGTGGTTTGTGGTGATGCAGCTGCAGGGTGAGGACACCGGAGACTTTGAGGGCACCAATGCAGCTGCTTTCCTCCTGTCTTCCGTGTCAAGCAAAACCATCTTCATCGCTGTGAAGGACGATGACCTGCCTGAAGCTGACGAGACCTTTGTGTTCAATCTCCGACTCCAGGTAAAGTGAAGTGGCCCCTTATAGTCAACGCACCACAGCACACAGTGTGAAATTCTTTCTCTGTATTTAATCCATTCACCAAGTGAAGCAGTGGGCAGCCACCAACGAGGGGCACCCGGGGAACAGTGTGTGGGGACAGTACCTTACTCAAGTGTCCCTCAGTGGTGCCACTAACAGTCCTTGGATTTGAACCCACAAGCTGCTGATCGCAGGGGCAACTGCCTAACCACCAGGCCACCAGCTGCCTTATCTATTTCAAAATGCTACATCCTGGTAACTGTGACAAGCAACAAAACCCATTAGATTCTATATTATCACTGGCAATAATAAAACCGTGTAGCAATATTATATTGCTTACAGTTTTATGCAAAGACATGCACTTTCTATATCAAATTAAGTTATGTTCATTTTCTAAGTAAATAAATAAACATTCTCCACTTCTGTCCATTTTAATGCACTGTTACTGTTTATTTGCTGAATTTAACCTAGTGGGAAGAAATAAAATGTGACCTTTTTTTGAAAATCTGGAGAAAAAAAGGTCAGAAGTGCATACTGACACAGACTGCAAATCAAATTTAATTCCTTATGTCATTACATATATATATATATATATATATATATATATATATATATATGTATATGTATATATTAACTGTGTAATAGCGTTTACATTTTTAAGGACAGTTACATCTAAAGGTTTAGCAAAATGCCATTGCCCTCCATAGGAGTTCTGTGTTATGAATAATTTCTTTATTTTATATTTGTAGACGCGTAGGTGTTTTTACCGCCTGTTTTTTGGTTTTTTTTGGATCACCCCCTTAAACTCAAAACTGGTGCCCCACAGAGCATGCTTGTGCTCTTGTCCACAACAGAAGCATCTTGAAGCAGTCTGAAACACTTGCTTAGTGTGATCACTCTGAGGGCTCCTCGCCTTTTCAACCTGGGCCAAAGGCCTCATAAGCCCTGGCTTGCCCTTTGATGTCTTCTGTAGGGCCCTCTTTCAGGCTTAGGCCATGTCACTGTGGCAGCAAGAGTGCATTAAAAGTCACCTTTGTAAGAAGTAAGCCATCGTGACAAGCACAAACCCTACGGGCCATTTGATTAGAGAGAAATTATGCACAGAGAATCGCTTTAAAAAAACATGGTCACTGAACTAAGCCAAAGATTAAAAAAGATTTTCAGTCGTCAACACACAGTTGGCAGGACCTCTGGTACTGTGGTTTTCAACTTGCTGGCCGGAGCCCCCCCAACGAGAATAAGGGGCCATTGACTGTCAGGTTTTTTAGCTAGTGAAGTAACTAATGGAACAGGCTTGTAGACTCACTCACTCACTCACTCATGTTTAGCATGTGGAAAATTGGCACGCAAACCTCTTTTGATAATACAGCTTAAACATCTTTCGTGTTTTTTACGTTCATGACAGTCTATGTCCTTGTTTTTTTAATCGCAAAACTTATTCTAATACAACATCATTTTCAATATGACATGTTGTTGTTGTAGTAAACATTTTAGATTGAGCTTGTTGATTGGTCTCAAAATTCTGGACTGATGTAAATGGCATTGCTGTGTTTAGGTATTTCAGAGTTGTGCAATTAAGAATGGTAGGGACCCCTGGTCTCAATTCAGAGACTAAATTTACCAATGGTTCCCCATGCCCAAAATGTAATTCTTAAAATGACAGATAACAGTATGTCATGCAGTGTCAGAAACCACATAAGTAAGGCTATTTGTCATGACCTAACGGCAAAACAATACAAATCTATGCTGTATAAGCTTCTATGCCAGTGCAGATCAAATCAAAGAAGCAAATTTTGGGCAGTAAACATGTCTTGGCTGATTGATTATATTTATGATATGGAATATGTAAGTTTTGGTTTTTTGCCAAACTCTTCCCTTAGCATTATAGGAAAGACACGTATCCATTCCATGGGGTTCCTTATGGTTTTTCTGGATGAAATTTTGTTTGCAACGTGAGAGAGAAGTATTCTGATGTTTGCTCAATGAGCCGCATGTGTCTCAGCAGAGGCCCCTGGTCGCCATGGTGCCATCAGCTGCTGTCAGAGTTTGATTAATGATGTTAGGTCTCAGCGTCTTGGTCAACTTGTCTTCTGTTGACAAATGAGCCTTGAACTGGCATGGAGAGGACAGAAGAGAGGCACTTAAAGAGGCAAAGGTCCACTGGCAGCGTGAGCTCGTGCTGATGCTTGAAACGTGGAGCTTGGATGGCTGTTTGGAGGCGAACGGCTGCTAAGGCTCTTTATTCGGTTCTGTTCATTTTTTTTCTCACATCTTAAACAATTAATAAGGGCTTCCAGTTGCTACAGAAAATAATTCATAAAATCACAATTTCAAACATATCCTTCCAGCCATCAGGGGACAGTCCTATTTTTCCTAGTGGCATTCATCCTATAAACAGTTTTACTTTCTGTGTATAGGAATAAGTACAGTCACAAAGTGGTGTAAGCATATAAAAAGAAAAGAAAACCTAATTCTTTTTATGGTGATTGGTGCCCCGTATATATATTATATATATATGATAAACGTCTCATTCTCTCCTAAGGGACGGGGGACGGGGGGTGGGGTTATTCTATACACTCACCCACGTTCACAAAAGGGGACATTTTTCTGAAATCATGTATAAATGCTAAGGGTTACAATATTGGGGCTTGTTTTCTTGTCAAAAAGTTCATTTTAACCCCTGAATCGTGAGTCATATCGAACCTGAAAATGTCTGTCACCCCCTACTGTGAGTGCCGCTACAGTACTTTTTGTCCCAAAAGCTTCACATTTATGTATTCTTAGAAAAGTATTTTGCACTGTTTCTGTATCACCCAGTTCTACTCGGGCATATAGTGGACATTAGGGAAGGAGAAGGGGGGTCCGCAGTGGTTTTGTGATTGAGCCTGGCCTCAGTCACAGCAGGCAGAGGGATTTGTTTGAGCGTGTGTTTTCTGTGTCTGCATGACCGCTGCAACAAGTGCTCAGCATGGGAAGGAAAAGCTGAAAGAAAGCAGGGAAAAGCCTTTGTGAGTGCAGGGCTGAAAGCAAGGCCTGCATGGGACTTAAACTCAGAGCCAGTTATAATCTCTACATCTCTCTTGTGCTTTTGCTCCTCTTCTTTACTGTTTCTTTCTGGCGTAAACACACAAACACACACACACACACACACACACACACACACACACACACTGAGCTCTCTATCACTGTTGCAGTTTGTTACTCTCATCACTGAGAAAGGGAGACATTCTTAATACCTGTCAATGCACAGAAATTAGATTCCGTATAATTCCGGACTTTTTAAATGTATGTTTATCAGGAAACATACATAATTCAAATCATCATTAAATAACAAAAAAACCCTTCTTACATCATTAGTATATATACAGTAATCCCCTGCTTTTCGTACGCGTATAGTGAAAAAACGCGTTGTTGTGTTTTGGTTAAAAAAATTTTTTAAAAGCCTAAAAATGCCTATTTTTATAGTGTAAACCCTAAATATGCCCCAAATACACTTTAATTTCATTTTAAACTCAGTTTAATACATTACCCTTAACGAAAATATAAAGGTAAGCCTATACATACTGTACTGTAATTCATGCACGGGCATTTTCTTTGGTGTGCGCTGTCGTTTTCTTTGGTATAAACAGGTAAATACAG
>JBBJLS010107999.1:0-19234 GCA_037577275.1 Bryconaethiops microstoma
AAGAGGAAGTAGCAGAAGAAGATGAAGAAGGAGAAAAAAGAAGGAGCAAGAAGAAGGAGGAAGAGGAAGGAGGAGGAGTAGGAAGAAGAAGAAGAAGAAGAAGAAGAAGAAGAAGAGGAAGAAGATAGGGAAGAAGAAGAAGAAGAAGATGGGGAAGAAGAAGAAGTGGGAAGAAGTAGAAGAAGGAGGAGGAAGAGGAAGAAGAAGGAGGACGTGGAGGAAGAAAAAAAGGAGGAGGAAGAAGAAGGAGCAAGTAGAAGAAAGAAGAAGAAGAAGGAGGAAGAAGAAGAAGAAGGAGGAGGAAGAGGAAGAAGAAGAAGAAGTAGAAGAAGAAGGAGGAGGAGGTGGAGTGAAGAAGAGGAATGAGAAGAAGAAGATGAAGAGGAATAAGAAGAAGAAAAAGTAGGAGAAGGAGGAGGAGAAGAAGGAGGAGGAAGAAGCAGAAGAAGATGAATGAAGAAGAAGAGGAAGAAGAAAAGGAAGAAGGAAGAAGAGGAAGAGGAAGAAGAAGAAGTGGAGGAAGAAGCAGAAGAAGAGGAAAAAGAAGATGAAGATGAAGAAAAAGAATAGGAAGAAGAAGAAGAAAGAGAAGAGGAAGAAGAAGCAGAAGAAGGAGGAGGAGAAAGAGGAAGAAGAAGAAGGAGGAGGAAGAAGAAGGAGGAGGATGAAAATGATGAAGAGGAGGATGAAGAAGAAGGAAGAAGAAGAAGAAGAAGAAGGAGTAGGAGGAGGAGGAGGACGAGGAGAAGGATGAAGAGGAGGAAGAAGAAGAAAAAGAAGAGGAAGAAGAAGAAGAGGAAGAAGAAGATGGAAAAAAGAAGAAGAAAAGGAAGAACAAGAAGAAGAAGAAAAGGAAGAGAAAGAAGAAGAAAAAGAAGAAGGAGAAGAAGAAGAAGAGGAAGAAGGAAAAGAAGAGGAATATGGAGAAGAAGAAGAAGAAGAGGAAGAAGAAAAGGAAGAAGACGACGAGTCGGAAGAAGTAGAAGACGAAGGAAAAGAAGAAGAACAGGAAGAAGGAGAAGAAGTGTAAGAAGGAGAATAAGAAGAAGAGGAAGAAGAAGAAGAGGAAGAAGGAGAAGAAGAAGATGAAGAAGAAGAAGAAGAGTAAGCAGGAGAAGATGAAGGAGGAGAAGAGGAAGAAGAAGGAGGAGAAGAGGAAGAAGGAGAAGAAGAAGAAGAGTAAGAAGGAGAAGACAACGAGTAGAAAAGAAAGAGAAAAGGGATTAAAAATAGGAAGAGAGGGAGCTACAGGAGGAAAAACAAGAGAAAAAGGAAAAGGAGGAGGGCAAAGAGAAACAAGATCAGGAAAAAAGAAGAAGCGGAAAAGTTAGGAAAGGAGAGAAGAGAAACAGGAGGAGAAACAAGAAGATAAAGAGATGGAAAGGAGGAGAGAAGGAAGAAGAGAAAAAGGAAAAAAAAGGAGAACAAAGGAACAAGATGAAGAAAAAGAGGAAAAAGGAAGAGGAAATGTTAGGAAAGAAGATAAGGGAGACAGGAGAAACAAGAGAACAAAGAGATGGAAAGGAGGTGAAGGAAGAAGAGAAAAAGAAAACCAGAGGATCAAGAAGAGGAGAAGGAAGAAAAGGGGGTAGTAAACAGAAAGAAAAAAGAAACAGAGAGGATCCGCATCAAGGAATAGAAGGAGGAATAAGGAGAAGAGAAAAATAGGAGGAGGAGATTTTGGAGGAAAAAATCAGGAAACAGAAAAGTGCGGAAGAACAATAGGGGGAAGAAGTAGAGAAAATGAGAAAAAGAGGAACAAAAAGATGAGGAGGCGAAGGAAGAGGAAAAGGATAAGAGGAAGTAAGAAAAGGAGGATCCACTTAAAGGAAAACACAGAAGGATGAAGAGAGAAGTGTCAAAGTAGATATGTGAGTAAAGAAGGAAAGGAGGAGGAACAAGAGGATGATGAGGAGGATAAGTGGAGAGCAATGTGAAGAGGAAAATGGGATGAAAGAGGAGAAGAGTGGTGGTGGCCTGGTGGTAGGGTACTTGCCTCTGGACCAAGAGGTCATGGGTTCGAATCCTACCTCCAGCACACCACCACTGGGTTCCTGAGCAAGACCCTTAACCCCAAGTTGCTCCAGGGAGACTGTCCCCTGTAGTTAGGGAATGGAAGTTCGCTTTGGATAAAAGCGTCTGATAAATGCCGTAAAGAGAAAAACATGAAGAATCTGCTGAAGTGTGGACTCACAAAAGTGCATTTTTTTTACCACAAATTAAACTCTCCCTCTCTCTCTATTGAGGTCGTGGTTTACAGCATTGTACTCACAAATATAGTAATACAAATATACCACACATACACACACACACACACACACACACACACACACACACACACATGCAATTCCTTTGGGAGATCCCGGCAAGCCTCCATGTCACTGTCTGGCCCCCTTCACACACACAAACACACACAATTTCTACATGCGCTCTCTCTCTCTCTCTCTCTCTCTCTCTCTCTATCTCTCTCTCTCTCTCTATCTCTCACCCTCTTCCTCTCACTATCGCTCTCTGTTGCTCTCCCTTTATCTTTCTTCTTCCATCTCTTTTTTCCCTCTCTTTCTCTGTCACACTTTTCCTCTCTCCCTCTCTCTCTTTTCTACATGACAGTTTAGAAGAATGCTTCACGCTCTCTCTCTCTCTCTCTCACTTTCTCTCTCTCTCTGACGGGACACCAGACAAATTATGCTTAATGGTGAGCCGAGGGAATGGGTCGCTTTGTTGCTACTGCCAAGAGTAGTATAAACCCACACACAGACGCACACACACGCTCCCTGCTGTTTGACACATGGAGGGAGACTCCCTGTCACTGGAGGAGTCGGCTGAAGCAGTAGCAGTAGATCATCAGTGACTAAAAGCATACAAACAGCAATAACTCACTCACTCATTCACACACACACACACACACAAAGGTTTTTTTTTCTTTATCACATTGAGCCTAAATAACATATTAAACATACACAAGTCCCCAGAGGAAAGCTCATAACAGTCTTTTCTGTGTTATATCAGAAATAAATCATCTGCTTATTTGGATGTTATTGAAGTCTGACTTGTTTCTCATAAACCCCCCTTTAGGAGAAACACTGAGCAAAAGAAAACAAGCTGTTCTCATCGGCTTTTTAGTTCTCTGTAACAAACTTGTGCATCTCAAAACTCTCTGACTTTGATCATTGAAACTTGAATTTAATCACAAATTTCATATGTTGTTTTTACAAAACAACCAAGTGTTCTTTACACGGTTTATATGAAGATCAAATTATTTGCTACGAATAAAGATCAGAGGGAAAAGGGAGCATTTTAAAATCTTAAATTGGGATCAGCTTGATATTAGAGGAAGGCTCTTTCTCAGGAGCTGAATTTAAGAAGAGGGAGAAAATGGTCAAAATCTTATACTGATGTTAAACTGACCTCAGTTATGTCTAGAAGAAATATGAACATGAAAAAAGAGGATGAAGATGATGTAGTGTACACCTCTCAACAAATGCGTGTAAGATGAGGCTCATGATAGTGAAGAACCATGGTGCGGAGAACAGACTGGCATACACACTACCAGTCAAATGTTTTTGCACTCCACAGGTTTTTTTTACCACTTAACCAGTTATTTCATAAACTGCAGATTTTTAGGACCCCCAATTAATATGAGGGCCTTTAATGAATGGTAGGATGCCTATTGTTAAGAACCCCAATTAATATTAATTGGACTCACAGTTAATGGGCCACCCAAATGCTTTGTGTGTGTGTGTCTGTGTGTGTGTGTGTGTGTGTGATATAGGCTACAGCGCACACTGAAAAAAACAATAACGGCACCACTTCTGTCTGCCACTGTCTGACTGTGATACCTGCCTAGTGTATAGAGTTCCAAATGTAACAAACAGAGGAGCCCAGACAGACAGAGAAAGAGAGAGAGAGAGAGAAACACTTCAGTGTTGTCTTTGCTAATCTTCTTGGCATGCGCTCTAACCCTCAGTCACTGTTCCACTGTGTGTTTTTCCTCCTCTTTCCACCATCTGTACCGGCTCCTACCATCTGCAATCTCTTACTCTGATCATGCTTTTCTTTGCCACATCTTCAGCTGCCTCCTTTAAACGGGTCTAAATTAAGCCTTGAGGATCAGGTTAAAGATTAAATCAAGTGAAAAAATTATAACCCAGTCCAACTTTACCCTTACAAAATTCTTTCCCGACTAGACAGTATGCTGATAAAATTCTCTCTCAATTTCCATCTCACTGTACCCTGAAAAACCTCTGGCCCAACTAGACTTTACCCTGATAAAATTGTGGCTCAAATAGACTGTGTCCAGAAAAAATTCTGGAACAACATAGACTGTGTCTGGAAAAATTATAGCTTAGTTCAACTTTACCCTGAAAAGATTCTGCAACAAATAAACTGTTCCCTGAAAATCTAGACTGTACCCTGACAAACTTTTTGGCCTATCTAGACTGTACCCAAGCAATTCTGTCCCAACTAGACTGTATCCCAATACAAATATGTCCTGACTATACTGTCAAAAATCTGGCTCAATTATGCAGCACCCCATAAAATCTGGCCAAACTAGACTGTAACCTGATAAAATTCTGGCCCAACTATACTGCACCCCATAAAATACGGCCCAACTAGGCTGTACCCTGACAAAAGTCTGGCCCAACTAGACTGTAACTGTTATCATTCTTGCCCAACTGTTCAGTACACTGAAAAAATTCTGTCCCTACTAGACTGTACTGTAACAAAATTCTGACCCTGTGACCCAGTTCAACTTTACTCCGTCAAAATTCCAGTCTAACTAGGCTGTGCCCCAACTCCATAAATACTCCATAACTGTCAGACAGTAAAAACTACACACTGCAGATTCATCCTGGATTAAAAAACGCAGGTAAAACTAATTCAGCACCAGGTGGGGCTTCATTTGTTCTGAAATTCCTCATAGTGATTTTAGCAGCCTGATTTCACCCCCAAAGCGAAATGGCTGCATTAAAACTGTCCTGACTCACACACTCCAGCTCAGCCACGTTACATGTCTTTTCCATAAACCTGCACAGAGACACAGAGGCAGATACGCCAGTCCACATAAACTCATACATGGCCATCAGCGAACTGTAAACCACAGCAGAGAATGCATGATCAAAGACAGACAACCGCAAAAACACACTCTGACTCTTCCATAAACCTCAACTCATACACACACACACAACTGCAAAAACACACACTCTGACCATTCCATAAACTCCAGCCCACACACACATACACACAACTGCAAAGACACAAACTGACTCTTCCATAAACACACACACTCGTGCACACACACACGCACACACAGCAGAGTGCACACCGTCATACCCCAGCACCTCTCAAATATACTTTCACATATGCACACACACGCACACAAACTCTGACTCTTCCAGAAACCTGCACATAGACACAGTCTGCCTCTCACATGAGCTCAGACCCAGAGTCTTCATTTGATATAAACAAACACACGTACACACACACACATGGCTGTAGAGAGACAGTGAGAGTACTCAGTAGTTCAGGAGCTGATAAGAGTAAAGCCTCTTCCTAAATAAAAAACAATCATCATCGTTGTTCTCTCTTAACCCCTGGGACTCCCCGGAGCCTCTGGACCACGACTGGTTGCTGAGGTATTGAAGTATGTGGGGAGAAAGGAGAGAGAGAATGTATGAGAATGTGTGCAACATCTACTACAATACAGGCCAGAGGGTTTTTTTTAAACAAACAATACGCTGCTCTTTCAAATTTTATTGCAAGAAACCAATACTTGAAACAAACGTAACCGACTGGCTTTGAGATGTAACAATATACACGGTAAGTGCAGCCTAATAGATGTGAAAGTTTATGTACGAGTTTCGTTAAACTAATCCCTCCCTTGCCTTTGTCACAGGAGCATAGTCTTGCCACATCTTTTTCAGCAATTTTTCATCACAATTTTTTAATAGTTCTGTCTCATTTTCTGGACACTTATCAGTGCAGATTAATGGGAGAAAGATCTGGAGGCCAAGACATCATTCTCTAAACTTTCTGATTTTTTTTTTGGCTGAATATAATTTTGGCCCAATTTTGAAGAGACTTGTGATCGTTATCCCATTGAAGAGTGATAAGTAAACCAGGAGGAATTTTGATTTCCAGTGATAACGAAACCAGGAGGAATTTTGATGTTGAAGAACTGAGTGATACTATTCTTTTCTCATGATCAACACAAAGTGAATGTCTGAGCACTGAAGACCTGATATGTCTCTTCAGAATCATTAGTTTGAGCTGTTGTGGCTAAACAATGGTGGCTAACAATGGTGGCATTGTGGCTAAAACCTGGCCTCTTGGAGCTCAAGTCTCCACAGATCACGCCCATAAACCCCACAACAGAATACTCTTCAGTGCCATACCAGACTTGCTTAAACCGAAAGCCTCTAAAGTGAGTTCCAGCTGCCAGACTGCTCTACCGCTCATTACTTGATGAAATCCAGGAAGAGAAGCTCCTGAGGAACTAGAGGAACGAAGACAAGGAGCAGGACACCAGAAGCTAAACTGCAACTACACTTTAAAAAAAGCACAACAGCAAAAAAGCCACCCCTCATTTCTTCATATTTTGCTTTGAATCCCTTTGTTGGCAAACTTTCTTAGCTTTGACATATTGATTAGATAAAATGAAAGAAATGGGAACAAATATTTCAGTGTGACCGGCTGCAAAGTGCTTAAAGATACTAGGTGCACAGATGAAGGTGTTCCAACCACTCAGCACAGTATACTGATCACCTTAACTGGTTCAGGCCTTAAGTTAGATGAGCTTTGTTATGTTTGAATGATTAATTGTAGGTCTACATGTGGCTTTGAAGTTCTTCGGGAAGCCTGGAGAACTGTTCCTCAAGACCACATCAAAAGTCTCAAAGTGTGGCTGTTTGGAAGCACAATGTGGGGTGAGGTGGGTGTGTCTTATCCATATATCTAACAGTTATTTTATTATTTTGTAATACTATAAAATAACTGTCTTTAAGTTACAGAATCTAAGGTTTTATTATTCATTTTTAAAGCTCTTGGCATGGTCCCTAACTATATCTCTGACCAGTCACTTCCTAACAATCCTTTGGCCAGATGTTCCCAGATGTTCCATGTTCTTAGCTGAGGTTTAAAAGTTATTAGGCCTTTTCCATCGATTTCATAAACTGCAGAATTTTATTCTTGTTAAACATTGAGAAGTTGTTGAGTGAACAACAATAAATGAAAATATGTCAAATAAAACAAGTTTCAATTATATTAGGTGGCTTATTGTATGAATGAATTCATAAAAAATGAAATTTTACGTAATAAAGGTTCCTCTAATAAAGGAAGCAAAAAGGTGAACATACTGTAAATGTATTTGTTAGCAAAGAATATTGAGTGTATTTGTAGTAAATATTAAATGACACATGGATATGTAGAAAATATCAATATAAATGTGAGCTAAAATTTTTGAAAGGTAGTGAAGATTTTTTATAATGGTAGACATTTGTGGGACATAGTGAACACATCTCAATAAAGGTCACTTGGCTTTAAGAGAGGAGAATGACTTCTGCTGCTCCATTCCTTTCTGTCCCAGACAGGGATGAATATCATCTAGCTATATTCTCCTGCCCGAGTCCTCATTTTAGATCACATTGTTAGCTTCAAACTGAATCAGAATCAGAAAACGTTATTGATCTTGGAAGAAACTGCTTTTGTTGCACAGACACACAGAGACAAAAAGACAAGAACAAAATAAAATATAGTATAAAGTCAAAACAAACTCTTCACAAAATACTTTGAAAATCCTTAGTACTAAATACACTTTAATATATACACAAAAGACTGTGGTCAGTAAAACGTGAATATAAAAACAACAGAAAAATAAATAAAGTTACTGCTGAAGTAGTTTACTAATTAACACAAACAAAGGTTTGGAGTCGTTCTTCATAAGTAATGATGTTGTACACGATAAAACTATTCCACAAAATAAGACATTGCAAGAAATTACACTGATTTTGCACACAACAAGAAATTGCACATCTGAGTAGCAGCAGGTTTTTGCACAGATTACTGTGTGGATATGTGCCAGGGGGAGTAGTTATAGCAAAAAAGGCTTTTTTTTGCTATAACTTCTGCAAAGAAGAATGTTCATTTGGGGCAATATTTCATGAATGTAAATACAGCAGGAGGGTCTAGTGCCACTGCAACCTGCCCAAGCTGACAGTTTAACCCATAACTAGATTAACACATCTAAACTATATCCAATAAATAAAATATCTGACCTGTAGATTAACCTGTTGCTCTAAGTTGTAATTCATTAAGAGTTGGACTTTAGAGCTCAGAGTGCATTAGTAAACTCTGATTTCAACAAATAAAAATCCAAATCAGTCTAAAACCAGTGTTTGTTCTCCTTCACTTAGCCCCTCCATGCTGCTCGGGTTAAACCAGCTTTGCTTTTGAAAATACACTTGATCTACCAATACAAGACTGAATCTTGGCAGAAAATCGAATTCAATGATGGCCTGGGAGTCAGGTTTTTTTCAGTCCTTCTATAATTCAGATTATCTTCGAGTAAGAAGAGCCCCATCTGGATGACTGGAAATGGTTTCTACCCAGAGTAGGTGTTTTCCCGAAACTGTCCACTCCCCCACTCTGGGTAAAGCCCTGTTCTCCCATTGGCACAGGAACAATAACAGAATTGTCCCTCGTCTCACAGCAACCGGGGTCACTTTCTCTTTACACCTACAGTATTCCAAATAAATTGTGAAACCACATGTTCAAATATACATCAACTCCAGTTAAATATTGATGGAACGTGGTCTTCGTCTTGTGTGAGTGTGTGTGTGTGTGTGTGTGTGTGTGTGTGTGTGTGTGTGTGTGTCTCTCCAGCGTGTGTGAGGTTGGGTCCTTTGGAGTTACTCCGAGGGTCCCTGCTGGAACTCTTATTAATAGAAGGATGGCGTGTGCCACTTTGATTGATGGGTGTCTCATATTTTGCTCCTGAATGACTCGGCCTAATGGCTCATTAATGGATTTCCTTTGACGGGCAGATGGCTTTCAAGCTTTGACTAATTATGTGATCAGAGTGATCCCCTTTTTGTCCTTATTTTGTGTGTAAATGACAGTGAAGAATATGCTACGCGATTCCCAAACACTTGGACCTTAATAAATGGTCCTGCAGTGCCAAGAAAACATCCAGTATAGAAGATTGATGTGGCACTCTAAATGATCCCTGGCCATCAGAGACTCTAAAGGCAAACACGTGTTAGAGATAACAGCTCAGAAAACTAGGGGAAGGACCATTTAGGGAAAACCACTGATAGCCAACCTCTCTGGGCACCAACAGTTTATAATGTGTGTGGGTTTGTGTGTGTGAGCCAGGCTGAGATGAAGCAAACAGCATGAGACGTTCAAGTTCATAATGTACAAATACTGGTGTCTGCACATTTCTCACTCACCCTGATGTTTGATGCTTATAAACCTATAACCAGGAGCTGCTCAGCTAGTAGTAAAAAGAGCTGAAACTAAACATGGTGAAATGGTGTTTATCCAACATGCTGTCTAACCAATGGTTCATCAATATCAGACCTGCACCTACTGTAGTTTTAAAAAGCTGCTAAAAGCTACATTATTCTTTTAAATATTTGCACTTCTATCACAGTTTTAATCTTCTTTTATTTCTTTTATTCTTTTTTACTTCCCTCTATTTTTATGCTTCCTTATTTATTAATATTTTTATTAATAAAATATTTTTTTTTAATCAACAGCTGGTTGCCTAGTGGGTAGGATGCTTGCCTCTGGACCAAGAGGTCATGGGTTTGAATCCTACCTTCAGTATCCCACCAATGGGTCCCTGAGCAAGACCGTTAACCCCAGGTTGCTCCAGGGAGACTGCCCCCTGTGGTTAGGGAATGGAAGTCACTTTGGATAAAAGCATCTGCTAAATGCTGTAAATGTAAATATTCTAGTCCTGAAAAACACACTGAATAAGCTTTGTGTATAATAATGGGCTACATAAACTACACATACTTTCTCTGGCTTTTTCTTTGAGATATAAGGTTTAAGGCTATTTTTAAGGCCAAATAAAACTGAAATAAAACGTAGTGAGGCCCAAAGTGTCCTGGAAAAAAAAGGTGTAGGACTGGTGGAGGTGATGTGATGATGATGAGGTTGGGTTGCTATGCTACAGGGTGAGAGTATGTTCAGTGCTGGATCTGTGATGAAGTCAGAGATTAATGACTCTGCAAGATGTGCCATCTGACGGAGCTGAGACAGAGAAAGAGAGAGAGAGAGTGACAGAAAAAAAGAGATGGGGAGAGAGAGGGAGAGAGAGCGAGAGAGAGAGATAAGATATATGAGATGTAAAGTGCTGCTACTCACTATGTCTCTAATTTTCCGAATTATTCTTATTCTTATTCTTACTATTATTATTATTAAGAAGAAGAAGAATGTGAAGTTATTTAGTATCTTCTTTAAACATTCAGCAGTAAACAAAACTACTAACAACACACACACAAACACATTACAACTGTAATAAAATACACAATCAGCAATTTAAAAACCTACTGACAACACACACACACAACACACACATATACACACACACACACACACACAATTTCCAGCTGGCAGGAGGGAAAACTGCCAAGCCATATGCTCACTTACCTGGCTTGGAAAGAGTCTGTAAACATTGCAGATGTTCCCACAGAAGGCGGGTGGCTCTGGAATCTGAGTTATTCCTAAATTAAGGATTTAGGTCTGGACCCAACAGATGCCTGCATTCAGCCCTTAAAGAACCCTTTGAAGGGTCCTCAGGAAACAAGTAGAGGTTCTACAGAAAAGCAATTGCGCCAAAGAACCCTTTTTGGCACCTTTAATTTCACCAGTGACTAGACTGTTAAACCATTAACAGTGATCAGAAAGATTCACATCAATACTTTTTATTTTTAACAAACTGGGACCTCAATGGGGAGCCTGTTTTTTTCTGCTGGTTCTTAAGGAAACCAGCAGTGGTTCTTCTATCCAAATAACCCTTTTTGAACCACTAATTTCACAAGTGTAAAGTCCAGTTTCTGTTTCATCATATTAGGCTCTTCCTTTTTTGACCTGTGTCTGTGGTGTGTGTGTCTGTGTGTCTGTGTGTGTGATTTCTCAGTTTCCAAACTGTCAAACCAGTAACTATCAAAAAGATCCATATCAATACCCTACATTATACAATGATGTTGGCAAACTGGGACCTGAATGGGGAACCTGCTTTTCCTGTAGTCTTTCTATGAAGTATAAATTCACATTTAAAAATATACTTTGTTGGTGAATTCACCTAAAACCCTAAAACATCAAAACATAGAACTATAGAAAGCACACACACTGCAGCATCCCTGTTAAAAAAAAAAACCCTGTCTTGTCATTTTCACTTTTCTCCTGGTTTTATGGGGGTCCATAGCCATGCCAGTGAGGGGAACATCTCCAGGCGCCTGGATCTGATTTCCTAAGGTCACTGAGGTCAAGCCGTCTGCCTATGAGCTCCTTCACACACACACATTTCAGCATGGAAGTGTGAACTGGACTCCCTCTGACAGAAAAACAACACCCCAAACCCAGAGTGACCAGAGCTGTGTTCACATAACGGGGCTAAAATGGCACAAATTCTGCTTTTTGCAGTTTTAAATGTGACTCAGAACCACGTGAACACCAAGTTTCTCAAATCAGATTTGAGGCACTTTCAAATGTGCACCATGTGGTCATGTGGCCACAAAGAAAACTGATTGGCCGATGAGTTTAGCATTAGGTGCCTTGTCCAAGGACTTTAATGATGCATGAAGTAACATGCACCAGCAAGGTTTAGGTCATTTTAATGCAAACCTTTAAAACAGGCAGAAAGATGACCATGATAAACACGCTAAACATAACTAGGAGGGCTCTTTAGAGTGATACCATAAAAGAATTAAAGTAACATTTCAGTGAGCAGACCACTTTTGTTAATGATATGCGAGTTTAAAGAACCTTTCTAAAGTCGAAAGAACTTCAGCCACAAGTAAGGCTCCAGGAATTGGTGTAGAGCTTTAAAACGCTTTAAAAGATTCTGCACCTTCACAGATCTCTTTCTCAGATAAAGGAACCAAAAGTGCTTTGTATGACATTCAAGTGTTGAGTGTGTGAAGGAATCGAATTCCAGTCTCCGGAGGTCAGCGCAACCCACTATGCTACACCAACTGCGGACCAATAAATTAATCACCTGTCTGCATCAGTCTGCACCATTCACATATACTCACTGGTACATATAGTTACACTACAGGCCAGAAGTTTGGGCCTACCGTCACATTTAAAAAAAAAAATACTGCTAAAAAAAAAACTAATGCTACTTTTTCAAAATCGTATTACAAGAAAACATTGTAAATACTTATCAATGTAACTGATTCATTTTGAAGTGTAACAACATATAATAACATATACTGTATAATGAACATATACTGTATAATGCGGTATAATGAATGTGAATGTTTATGTATGAGTTTCATCAAAATAACCCCCCCTTGCCTTTATCACAGACTCATTGTATCCTTTCTGGCAATTTTTGGAAATGACTTGTGCCTAAACCCTCCCAGCACCTTTTCAAGCCTGGAAACAGTTCTGACTTATTTGCTAATCACTCATTTTGAACTTGTGGGTTCAGCTCATCATATGCAGTTCAATGGGGAGGCCAAGGTTTATTCTCAAAATATTTTGCTTTTCTTTGGAGCTATAATTTTGGCACAATTTTGGAGGTGCTTGGGATCATTACCCTGTTGAAGAATCACATTTTGTCCAATGAAATGTAAAGCAGAAGAAATTTTGTGATGCTTTTTTTTTTTTCATGCTCGACACAAAATGAATGTCAGTGCATTAAAGACAAGCCTGATGTATCTCTTCAACACCAATAGTCTGTGGCTAAATAATGTTTCACTACAGACTATAAAAAATGCAAAACCGTTACATTTGTTTTCCAAGTATTTCAAATATTTTCTTGTAAAAACATTTTCACAAAACAGTGTATTATTTAAAAGTCCAAGGGTAGGCCCAAAGTTCTGGCCCGTATTGTATCCAGTGGTGTTCATTAGACATCATGGGACTCCAATTTTACAATTTTATAGACACTAAGAGAAATATAGCTAATGTGTGTCATAATCAAAATGTGTACCAGGTACAAGTACGTTCACATCAGTGGGGAGCTCAGGGAAGGCCCAGTGAATTCTGTTGGGGGTAAGGGCTTAAATGTATGTCTCAGCCATCAGAAAACTGTCCAATCAAGACTTTTCTCTAAAAGTTGCAGGTAAATACAGCTAAGCAAGCTCTCCCATTGGTTAGGTCTTGATGCAATCTAATAGATTTTCAGTGGGTGGGATTACTCTTAAGAGAAGAAGCAACACTCAAGACTATCTGGAAGTTCTAGATACAGTACTCACTTTGAATAAGTCTGAAAAAGAAAGTGACAGGATTTCCACTAATGGAGAAGAAAACGCAAGAGAAGAAAACAGCACTCATGAGCATGACCATCTGGATGTTACAGATATCACTGCCTGTTATATAATAGATATCTCAATGCTAGGAAGGAGTCAGTCCAGAAATGCTACATACAAGCTCACATATATGTACACATGTGTGTTATAAGCTTCAGAAAAACATGGAACATCTATCACAAGTTTCTGAAGGCTAGATGTTTAATCTAGAACGGCTAAACGAAGTTGATATGCAATGCTGTTAGCTTGGTGCTAACACAAAACTAGAAGCCTATAGAGGTGCTAGCAGAAATAAACATCATTGTAGAGTCAGTACTAAAGGTTTGATATTTATGACCTAAAAGTCTGGATTAGGCTATTGATAGAAATGAGATATAACGTCTCTGCATTCAGAGTGCTATGCCTGACTCTCTCTCTGTGCTGTCAAGGCCTTTATAGTGATAATTGTTTACTGGCCCTTGAACGGCCATGGTGCGTCAGGGGCTTGAGCCACTGGACCGCTTTATTGAATTCCTGCTCAGTCATTGACAGGTTTACGGCTGACTCCGGTAAGCACTAGCCAAATAACACAGGTCACTCTTAAAGCTGTTTACAGTCTGAACTGACCTCCCTGCTCTCTCGCTCTCTCTCTCCCTCTGTCTGGAAGAGCCCCTCTGTCACACTCTGCTGAGAGAGAGGAAGACACGAAAAAGGACCACAATATCCCCCTTAATACTAAAGGTGCCAAAGAGGGTTCCTTGAAGTGACACCACCATAAAGCTACTTTTGGTTTTGTAAAAAAATGGATGGTTCCTTTGAGAACCACTTTTGTAAATGAGATGTAATATTAAAGAACATTTTTAAAATATGAAGTCTGAAGAACCTCAACATGTAAGGCTCTAGGAATTCATGTATAACCTTTCCATTGTGTGCTGCTTTAAAAGGTCTACAGATCACTAAGGCATGGGTAACAAAAGTGCTTCTTGTGATGTTCCTCAAGGAACTCCTAGTGTCATCATTATGGTGTGTGTTAAGTGTGTGAGCTCTCATCAGAGGTAAACATTTTTTATTAATTTAGTTTAGATTAATTTAGTTCAATTATTGAGAAAGACAGGAATACACATAGAATACACACAGATAGAAATACATAGACATTTTTTTTTACCTTAATCAAATAGTACCTTAAAGGAATAGTTCTGCAAAAAAATCCAATTTCCCACTTGCTCCAGATATATTTCAGGCAATGAGCTCTGGAGAACATGGTGGTCCACCGCATGGTTCTCTGACATGCCCTCCAAAACACTGGGTGCCACTGTTTCCTCTAGTGACCATCCAACCAGCCACCCCTGTTTTTTGGTTACACTATGGATCCACAGTCTGTGACAAATCCAGATGATATTTCTCTCAAAACTAGTTTTAGCCACTGGGTAATTCCAATCAATTCTTTATTTTGTTGGTCATTTATATCACATATAAAGCTGTCATTCCAGCTACTGAAGGACTAACCAGTTGGAGAACTCTTGCCTCTGTCTATATACCACTGTAACACTTTCCTAACATTTCAAAGAAATAAGAGCATAACTACAAATCTTGCAAAGTTAAAATATAGCAAACATTATTCATTTATTTAATAAAATAAATTGCATCTTTAAAAGCTTAGCAGGCCTCTACAGCGTTTTGTAAATGCTCTTATGTACAGTGACAGTTTAATCAGACAACAGAGGTGGATGAGTGCTGTGTTAGGAGTCTTGCCCAAGGATGCTCAAGTGTGATGTAGTGCAATGATGCATAATATAGTGGATTGTGATGTACTATGGTGTAGTGTAGTGTCATATTGTGTAATGTGGTGTAGTGTAGTGTAATGTAGTATAATATGGTGCAGTGGTGTGGTGCAGTGTGGTGTAATATGGTGTAGTATAGTGTAATGCAGTATAGTGTGGCACAGTGTTGTGTGGTGCCTTAGGTTGCTGGTTCAAATTCAGCTTGAAGGACACATTCATAGGGTCCTTCAAGCTGGTAGTAGTTGTAGTAGCCTAGTGGGTAAAACACTTACCTGTGAACCCGAGGACCACAAAGTTGCAGGTTCAAACCCCACTTCCGACCATCGTGTCCTTGAGCAAGATGCTTAACCCTCAGTTGCTCCAGGGAGACTGTCCCTGTAACTAATGATTGTAAGTTGTTCTGGATAAATGCGTTTGTCAAATGCCACTTTACCGTAGTGTAATTTGGTGTAGCGTGTAATTATTTAATTTCATTTGACCAATAAAAACAACTTTTACTCCCCTATTCTTCTCCACACACCTCTCACGAAACCACTAAACCTTCCAGGGGAAAAAAAAAAACATAGGAGACATTGTGTTAAAAAAATAAAATAAACTGGAGAAATCATTACCAAACAGATTTTTAGCTGCTGTACCTCTGCATGTGTGTGAATTTGTTTCTGCTTTTTGTCACAAGCCCCAGTTATTCACGCCCTTACACACGGCGATGTAAAAAAAGACCCCACAGACACTCTCTCCTTGCTAATTACACCGTTTATCATTCTTGTATAAACAGCATCACTGCATCGTGTCACCTTCTCTCAGAGCAGACGTCTGGCCTGCTCTTTCAGAGGGGCTGCACTTTTACAGGGCAGGGCCCATGGGCTCCAGCGCTCCAGCGTAAACACTCGTCTCATCCCCGCAGCAGGCGGCGCAGTAATGACATAATAGGAGCTACAGGGTCCCTCCCACCAGCCTTCAGTTTACAGGCCTTGCAGCCCCATTTCAGTAATCATTTCAAATAGCAGCAATCAGAGGCTTCCCTGCTACTCCTGCGTCTGTGGCTTGAAATATTTCAAAAGGAGGCAAGGAAGAAGACCTGACATTTCCATGAAGGTGCAGAGAAGCCCACTTTAAAAGAAAGAGGGTCTTCGTTATAAGAGGGTCAGAAATTCTAAAAGGGACACTATTGCCTCCTTGTGGTGATACATGGGGTCATGGTGTTGAGAGACATTTTTATTGTCATGAAAATTGAGAAGAAGAAGAAGATGAAGCGGAATAACAACAACAATAACAGCAACGATAACAACAAGAGGAAGCAAAATGCAAACAAACAACACTGTGCAAAAGGCTTGAGATCCCTCATTTCTTCCCATTTTGCTTCCAGAGACTTGAGGAACAGTTCTCCAGGCTCCAGTTCTCCAATATTTTTTAAGACTCTCATTTTCAGTCCAGTCCTGAACCTGACCAATTTCAGAGGAATGTTTTTTTTTGTTGTTAAAACACACAGTGAATCATTCAAGTGTAACAAAGTTCATTTAACTTAAAGCCTGAACCAGTGAAGAAACAGGTGCAGAAGATTCCAGATGATCATTATTGGTATACTGGTGGTGCTGAATGCTGAGTGGTAGGAACACCTTTGTCTAGGCACCTTGTATTTTGCACAGGCATTTTGCAGCTGGTTGCAACACTTTTTTCCTATTTTTGTAATTTAATCTACTAAATATGCCAAAGATAAGACAGTTTGACAGACAGAAAATAGTATTTTTGCACCAACAAGGTGATTTAAAGCAAAATGTGAAGAAATGAGGGGTTTCTCAAAACATCTGCATAGTACTGTAGTTTTCCACCTTAAGGTGCTGACTAACACTGTGTGCTGACTTTCATCTGCAAAACTGTCCATTATGGGTTGTTCCTCTAAAATGGCTGTTTAGTAAACACTCAGGTCTCCTTAAGCTTCAGCAAAAAGTCAGGAGGCCTAAATTCATACCTTTAAAATTTGGACTGTTCATTGTGAGATGTTCCTCTGGACTTGATTATCTCTATAATGTCTACCTCTTCAGTAAATAGCCATGCAATCTTATTTTTGTAAGATTCAGATTGTTAATTGAGAGCTGAACCGGCAGATTTATTTAATGCTCTGACTCAACAGCCAGGTAATCTCAGTATATTAGCTGTAAAAATTCAGACATTGTGAGTTGTTCCTCTGGACTGGCTTCTCTCCATAATGTGTTGACTCTTCAGTAAACAGCCAGGTGATCTTCATGATCGTTGTAAAATTTAGCCTATTTATTATGAGCTGTTCCTCTTGCTCTTCTTAGCAATATGACACACAGTCATTTAATCTGTTTAAAACTCATAGACTGTTTGTTACAAGTTGTTTCTCTGAAGTGGTTCATCTCTGCAGACGCTTCAGCACGAGCCAGACTCTTCAGCACCCTCTGGCCACGTTCCTGATAGACATGCAAGAAACACTCTTGTGTTTGCCAAGAACCATGAGTGGAACACCCTGATTCTGCTTGAATTAAACACAAGAGCCAACCCCCGCCCCCCCAAATACACACAAATACATTGAGATAAAGTACAATCACCTTTAATTAATGCAGAGAAATGCGAGAGAAAACAAGGCAGTTTTGGGAGCCATCATCTATATGGTTTGAGTTTTGAAGGGCAAGGGGTGAAAGTGGATGAGTAAAAAAAATCTTACTCAAAAAATTGATGCAGTTGCACCACCTCAGTGACACATTACCTGTAGAAGATCTATAGTTCTTTTTTTTGCCTGAAGTTCACCAGTATTTGCTGATCTGCATAACTTCATAAGATATTTCTTTCATATTTTGTTTCCAAAGAGCCAGAAAACTGATGTACAGTAATCCCCCGTTTTTCACAGGGGTGTTACGTTCCAAGAGCACCCACATATAGTGAAAAACCGCGTTGTTGTGTTTTGGTAAAAAAATGCCTAAAAATGCCTATTTTTATAGTGTAAACCCTAAATATGACCCAAGAAATCTAAGTCTCTACAATGAAACATTTCACACCAAACACACCTGGATTTGTGAAATCCAAGGTCACTCAGTAAAGACTGATACAAAAAAACTGGTACAAATGGAATTTATCACCATCACGGTGTGTTTTCAGAATGAGAAAAGTATGTGTGTTTGAGGTGAGCACCCTTCTCTTCTGCTGAAGGACAGAGCAGAAAGACTGATTGGTGAAGGTCCTCTGTGTGTGAAAGGACAGTCTTCCGTCTCCTTTTGTTTGTTAAGAGGCCGTACGGATCTCTCCTCCCGTTCTGATTCTGGAATGTTTCCCATCACAACTGCATCCTGGACAAAGAACACGAACTGAACAAATGAGGGCTGTTTTGCCAAGGAGTGTTTCTTGGAGAGTGATCCCCCATATTTTGCTTCCAAAGAGCCAGACTTTCTTGTATTTTTAAGTCTTGAGGAACCGGAAGAGGACTCTCATTTTCTGTCCAGTCTCTAAATCTGACCAGTTTCAGAGGAATATTGTTTTGTTGATTAAGACAAACAGTGACCTACGTGTGAATCATTTAAGCAGAACAAAGTACATCTACCTTAAGGACTGAACCAGATGAGAGAAAGACTGTCAGGCACACTAAACATGAAACACAAGAATTTTATGCCTCAGCGACTGAACTGTGCAGAGAAAAAGTTAGCCAGTGAGCCAGTGAAGAAACGTGCAGATGATTCCAGATGATCAGGTGGTGATCAGTATACTGGTGGTGCTGAATGCTGAGTAGTTGGAACACCTTTTTTTCTAGGCACCTTGTATCTTTAGGCACTTTTGTTACTATTTATTTTATTTAATCTACTCAATATGCCATAGATAAGTCAGTTTGACTGGCAGAAAGTAGTATTTTTGTACCAACAAGGTGACTCAAAGCAAAATGAGGGGTCCACAGTACTGTACACACACACACACACACACACACACACACACACACACACACACACACACACACACATATATATATATACATATATA
>JBBJLS010108008.1:0-19233 GCA_037577275.1 Bryconaethiops microstoma
CCAGGATGAGATTGACAGCTGTCAAACATGTTGACATGTTTTATGACTAGCCATAAATCAAAGGGTCATATATTATATACAGTCATAAATCTTATTTGACAGGTCATAAATCAAATTTGACAGAAGGTATAGGATAATTACTAACACTGTAAAAACCAAGGAGCTGGTGGTAGACTTCCGCAGGCACATACATCCTCCACTGCAACCACTAAACTTACAAGGCATGGACATTGAGACTGTGTTGTACCCATGTAAGTCTCAAAAATTCGTCAAACTCCAAATATAATCAATATAGGATCAGGTTTAATCAGAATATCTAATGTATCTGAAAAAACTTGGAATATTTTGTTCCAGAAACTCTGTAATTTGGGACACCTAACATAGGAATGAGACAGATTGGAATTTAAAAACTGACATTTGTCACACAATGGTGACACTTCTGGAAATATTTCATTAAATTTACATATGGAGTAATGAAGCCTATGAAGCACTTTAAACTAAATGAGACAATGTCTTGCATTAATGGAGCATCTGTGAACCAGTTCCAGACTTTTTTCCCAGATTTCACCTGGAATTTCTAATGTAAGTTCTTCTTCCCAGGCAGATTTAATGTTCTGCAGTTTTCACCTGTTCTAAATCCTTGTAAAGCAAGGAAATGGTACCGCCATCTCCAAGACATCTTTCCAGAAGTGTGTCTAGATGCGTGGGAGACATCGTGACATAGCTAGAAATCTTAGACTTCACGAAGTCGCTTACCTGAAGATACCTGAAGAAGTGATTAGAAGGAATACTGTATTTTTCACACAGCTGCTGAAAGGAAGCAAATTTTCCATTTACATATAAATCCCTATGTTTCGTAATCCTACATTTTTCCAAAACTCAAATGCACTATCTAACATCGAAGGGCGAAAAGAGGGGTTATCTGAGATGGAGAGCATCAACGACATTTGGGTGAATTTGAAATGAGTCTTTAACTGTTTCCAAATACGAACAGAATTATGAATAACAGGGTTGTGATTATAAAGTGAACTAATTATACCTCTAGGTGATAAAAGTACTGCATTAATCGAATATGGAAGACATTTCTCCTTTTCCAACACCAACCACTTCTCTTCCACTGACCTAGATTCTATCCATAAAGCCAAGGTTTACATAGGTGGTGTTTAGAAATCCTATGGGCTGTATAGTTCCAGACAAAGGGAACCAGGATTTTTTTTTTTAAGATTTGGGCAGAAATACAGGGATATTCTGTGCTAGATACAAGAATTGTGGAATAAACATCATCTTAATTGCATTTACCCTACCCACAAGAGAAATAGGAAGTGTTTTCCAGAAATTGATCATGGATTTAAGTTTAGACAACGGGTTGAAAATTGGCCTTAATTAAGTCTGAAAACTTGTCACCTGAATTGCTAGGTATGTAAATTGTTCTGAAGCATTCTTAAAGGGCAAATGCTGAAGCCAAGAAGAGTCTTTGATAGTAACTGGCATCAGCACACTCTTGTCCCAATTAATTTTATGTCCTGAAAATGTGCTATAGTGATTTAATCAAATTAAGAATATTTGGAATGCATCTGCGTATAATGCTAATTTATTATCAGTATTTCTAGTTTTATAACTTTTAATTCCAGTATGTGTTCTAATAGCGGAGGCTAAAGATTAATCACTAATATGAACAAAAGTGGTGACAGTGAACACCCCTGTCTGGTACCTCTGTGTAATTCAAAACTACACGACATTGTTTGCTTTGTGAGAATTCTTGCACACGGACTAGAGTACAACAATTTAATCCATGAAAGGAATTTATTTCCAAGATTAAACTTCTTCAATACGGCAAAAAGGTAAGGCCACTCAATTTGATGGAATGCCTTCTCTGCATCCAATGACAGGATGGCTAGATCTTACTGTGAGCCATTGGAAGAGTAAATTATGTTGAAAAGACGTCTAAGATTAGAAGATTAGAATTACATTTTGGTATAAAACCATTTTGACCTGGATGTGCTAAACTTCCAATTACTTTGTTTAGCCTGCAAGCCAAAGTTTTTGCCAGAATTTTTTGTTCTGAGTTTAGGAGAGAAATCGTCCTATAAGAACCCAGTTCCTCTGGGTTCCTTCCTTTTTTGGGGACTATAGAAATAGTTGCCTCATTTAGGGGGGATGGTAGTGACTGCTCTATGAATGCATGTTTATAAACCCTATATAAATAAGGTGAAAGTAATTCGTTACAAAATCCATCTGTACCAGGAGTTTTACATCCTTTTAGAGATTTTATAGTACCTGATATTTCTGTAATAGTAATTTCCGCACCTAACTGCTCAACTTGCTCTTGGTATAATGAGGGTAAGTTTTGTTGGTCTAGAAACTGAGCAATAACTGTAGAATCTGTATTTCCTTTACACGAATACAGTGTTTCATAAAACATTTGAAACTTACTATTTATATCCCTATAGGAAGTAAGAGCTTCTCCTGTGACTGATTTGATTTTATATATTGTTCGTTCAGATGCTGTTTTACGCAGATGTCTAGCTAAAAGTTTTTGAGGTTTATCACCATATTCGTAGTATTTTTGTTTTACATACTGAAAAGATTTTGAAATTTTAGAAAAGAGGATTTGATTCAATTTATATTTAAGTGCGCAGATTTTTTTATGTTTTTCCATACATGGATGTTTAGCATTTTGCGTATCTAATTCACAAATTTGAGTTTCTAATATCTCTGATTCAGCCCTACTTCTTTTTCTCTGAAATGCTTGGTAAGCAATAATACACCCTCTAATGTATGCTTTAAATGTGTCCCATAGAAATGTCCGGCTTGTCATTGAATTGGCAAAAGTTTTTATATCTTGTTTTAAGTGATCAACAAAGACTTTGTCTGTAAGTAAATGAGAATTAAGCCTCCAATTTCTTTGTGGTTTTTCCATATTATCTATTTTAATAGAAAAAGTTACAGGACTGTGATCGGAGATAATAATATGATGATATATCGCCCTACAGACCTGGGACATAAGTTTACCATCCAGGATGAAATAATCAATTTGTGTATATAGACTATAAACTTGAGAGTGAAACGAGTATTTCCTGGCTGTCGGATAAAGAATTCTCCACACATCAAACATATTAGAGTTAGTTATATGTGAATTCAAAAATTTACTTGAGTTGGAATTAAATATTTTTGAGGAATAGGATTTATCTAAATACGGATCTAGGACACAGTTAAAGTCGCCCCCAAGTATGAGATTTGTGTCTGAAATATTTGGAATTCAATTAAACACTTTTTTGAAAAACAGTTGTCACAGTTTGGTCCATAAACATTAACTAGTGTTAATGGCACTGAAAATATTTCCCCAGTAACAATCAATCAATCAAGAATCAAAATAGATTGTCCAATCTATTTGCATCTCAGTCTAACATGGGCAGTACGTTTCAACTGCGTCTCTTGAAGAAACATGATATCTGAAAACAGCGATTTTAAATGAGACAATATTTTTCCTCTTTTGACCGGTTCATTCAGACCTTTTACATTCCAGGTAGCAACACCTAAAGACACCCCCTTTGAATTTACATTATTACACATGAACTATGATAATAACCGAAAATCACAGTCTGTCCTGACAAGTTACTTACACACCGAAAAATGTTACCATGGAAACCTTTAGCACTGACCCATCCTCCCAAAAAACGTTTGATAACAAAACATGTTTAGCTGTTACAGGAACCAATGTACAGCACAACTTAGCACGAAGTAGAAGGCAATAGAAAAGTATAATAAAAAACAAATATAAAAGGGAGGCCGACCTCAGCATTTTACTTTGCAGAAACCTAACAGAAACTTAACAAGACAACAGGCTTAACGTCTCGTAATTATTGCTCAGCATTTAGACCTACTTATCTGTGCCAAACTGTTCGATTGCACATTTCTATGCTTCATTCGCGTCGGTGAAAATCTTCTCTTCTTCACTGTACGTCACCCGCATCTTTGCTGGATATAAAATGCTGAACTTCACACTGGGTTTATCCCGAAGAATTTGCCTTACTCTGGCAAAGGCTGTACGGCGTTTGACCATCGCCGAGGGATAGTCTCTGAAGATCTGAATGGGGCGACCATTAAAAGTTAGCTTTCTCTGTGATGCCACTTTTCGCATGATGTTTTCCATGGTATGGCCAGAGTGTATCTGAGCAATGAATTACCGTGGGTCACTGTCCTCAGGCCAGGAACGAAGAGTTCGGAGAGCTCGGTCCAGGACCAGGATCTCCCCCAATCCAAGCACATCCATGAGCAGTTGAGCTACAAACTCTCTGGCCCCTTAACCATTCTTTCCAGTTTTCTTCGATGGCATTTATAAACACGCAAATTGCAACTTACGTTAAACGTATGAAACACTATAAAGGGTTTTAGAGCACTAACAAGCCTTTTGTTGCCTTGTTTTAATGAAATTTAAATGAAAATTTGCGGAGCTACAAAACCAACGTCTTACTCCATCTTCGATCCGGAAGTCTCTCATAAAGTGTCTGTTTACAGTGCAACAGAACAAGACACTGAAACATCAAAATGAATGAGGTAAAAATGAGATGTCCTGAAACAGTTAAAATACCTTACAACCTAGTGTGAAAAATGGCGCTGTCTGCTATTATTAAGCTGCTTAAATCTCAGCGCAAAAGGTATGGTTGTCAGATGGAGTAACTGACTTAAATGTTAATTTGTCAAGCGGCTGCGATATGAGCCTTTTATCACATTCATTGCTAAGAATGCAGACTCACAACAATATATGGAACCAAACAGGACAAAGAAGGCTACTTTCTGGATGGAGAATTTGCAGCTATGACCATTTTTCTCCAAAAGGTAACAGTGTCACAACACACTTCCCTCAAAGCCAAATTTTCCTGCTGGTCAGTTAGTCTGCAAAGATGCTGTGCTTGGCATGGGAAGATGCTCTTGGCTTCTCTTGAAAACTCTGCAACATTCTTGACCAAGTATGGAGATGTAATGCAGAGCAGCACTTCTCTGTCTATACTGAAACCATCAAAGTGCTCTCTGAAATTTTCACTAAGCTTCTTCAAAAAAGAAATATAATGGTGATTGCCATTGGCCTGCTGCAAAAGAGTTGGAAAGTGGAGTTGTGCCCCTTGGCCCCACTGCTGAAGAGAGCAAAACCGGTTACAAAGCAGATCAGAACATGGCCAGATGGAGCTACTGAAGCCCTACAGGACTGTTTTCAGTGCACAGACTGGAGCATCTTCAGAGAAGCGGTGTAGGAGTAAAATTAGCTCACATTTAGAATCACCAGAATCAGTTTAGGCTGATTCACCACTATATTCTTTAATTGATTAGTTACTAATCACAGTAATTAATTAATTATTAATTGAGGGGGTTTATTCAAGCAGGGTTCATTAAGGAATTCCGCATAAACTATTCGGCCAGCGAGATAGTTCAACAGGAGTACAGTAATTAACCCTTTTAAAGCTCTTCCTAACCGCGTATTAAGAAGAGTTCACTTGAATAGGGGCATTAGTTCATTATCATTAAGTTAATGAGCATAGGTAACGTTTATCGCAGCCATGAAGAGACTTCACTTTTAATGAAGAAGAAAGAATCACTGATCACGCTAAGACAACATTTATTGACACTCTAGACAGACATTTAACACACAAACACAAAAATAGAAGGAACGGGAGTAATGATAATGAGTGATGATATGGTTACGGAAAAAACAGTTAATCTGTCCCTGAACAACAAGCTCCTGAATTAAGTACCATAGCCCAATGTTCCAAGACCAGTTTAAGCATGTAAAATCACCCTTACACCAGAGTTTGTCAAATTAGGAAGAAGCGTTTACTTATGCACCAATCCTGGGGATGAAGCGAAGTCTGGGGCGTCAGTCTTGGGCTGGAGTTTCAGGCCTTGGGTCTTGCTGCTTGAAGGCAGGGAAGATGAAAATGAAGTTTCTCAGCGATGGGGAAGGTAGAGTGGAGTGGTTTGGGAGAGTGGGCCCGAGTCCTCTTCCCAACACGTGCTCAAAGTTCTGTGGGCAGGGGTCGCCATTTATGGTGAGTGAGGGCTAACTCCTTGCCACTTGGCCACTAGCCAATCAGAGACCCCCGTCCTTCTTCTTCACAAAAAAGAACCCCGGCGAGACCGCACCTGGAAGGAGATCCTGGAAGTCGTAACAACTCATGCAGAACAAAGCAGCCAGGTCGCAGTAACGGAAGGGAATAGTCTCAAGGTTGACCTCGGGGGCCTCAGACTCCCCTGGGCATGTCCCAACCTTCGCCTGGAGAAATAAATCTTAACAGGTCAGGCCCCACTGAAGAACCCAGTGCTGTGACCAAGAAATTAAAGGTTCATGTTGCAGAAGCCAGGGGAATCCTAGGAGTAACGGTGGTGAAGAAAATTTGGTAACATAAAAAGGAGATTAATTCTTGGTGACTAGAAATGGTGAGGGATAAAGGGACAGTTTGATGCTGAATAGGGCTGTTAGAAATGACCCAACCATCGATGGCGGTGATTGTAATAATGCTTCAATTCCCACACCCAACTAGGCAGCAAAAGCATGATCAATGAAATTTACAGCGGCACCTGAATCAACGAACGCTGTGCCCTAACTGCTTGGGTTCCCCCCTGACTCCTGAATGGTCCACTAGAGGAGGAGGTGGAGGAAAGACTGAAGATGAAGCCTCCCTCGATGTTGAGCTGGCTGAAGTAGATGGTCGAGACCGGGGAGGTACAGGGGTCTGGGTCCGAGGAGCTGGCCTCAGGCGAGAACACATCCTCTGATCGATGTGGGGGCACAGTTGGATTAATCCAGGGTGCAAAATCTGGAGGAGATGGTACAATCGCGAGTCAGTCTCCACCTCACTATTTGGGTATTGAAAGGTGACCCTGAGTGGCCGAGTGAATTCGGGATAGGAGAATCCCATATCCATATCTATTCTCAGGACCATGGTGGCCCACTCAACTGCCTGCCCAGTGAGGAGGGAAACAAGAAGCGCAATCTGGCGGTGGTGTAACGACCAGGCTGAAACTCAAAAAGCAGATTCAGTTTAGTTAGAAATACATCGTGCAGTAGTACAAGGTGCAGTAGACTTTGCCATGGGTCCATGTGCACCTGTGACCAGCTCAGTGAGTGGGACATGCTGGCTCTGGCAGGGGGAGGAACCGACCAGAGCGAGTCGGTATATCCCCCAGGTATATTAGCTTGGAGGATGAAGGGGTGATATACGGTTGGAGTGGCAGACCGGAGGACGTGCCCACGATTCTGGTTCCGGAGATTTTCGTGGACCTCTTCCTCTCCAAACCGGCTAGGAAAGAATGGAGGCAGAGGGGGTTGTGAAAGCTCCTGCTCAGGTCCGCCGATCGGCTGCTCCCGGGGTCTCGGATGTCCTCCCTAGTCCATCCCCACACGCTTGGGCCCGATTCATTCTGGAAGGGGAGTGTCATGCTGGTACAGTGGCGAATCCAAGATGGCGGCTCCCATAGCGGCAAGTCAACTCTTTTTAGATTAAAATTTTGATTAAAATAATGTCAGCCAACGCTGACATTATTTTCTGTAAAAAGCTTCTATAAAGTTAAAGTGAAAATGGTTTCAATGTTTTACCAAGGACAACGATTTAAACTATTTAAATTTCCTTACAAGTAGCACAGGTTTCTTTGTATATTTTACTTAGGAAAACAAAGGGGTTTTGTGCCAGATGATAATTTATATTCTGGGGAAATACATAGCATACTTTGTTGTGGGATAGTATTTTCTTGGAGGCACCGCACAAATTTACTTAATAGAACATAGGTTTGAATAAACAAGAATCCAGTCAGCTCAACACCAACGGCTGGGAACCCAAGATCCTGTTTTTTTCTGTTTTAATTTTACGCTTGAGAAAATTGTAGATCTCTTACAATCAGGCCTTTAAGCTAACATATCCTAGGTCCTGTTGCTTGACTCTGCTGGTCAGAGCCAAAAAGGGGGTTACATATAGCAACTCTTTAATTGCCTTAGTTTTGTTGTCCTCACCTCAGTATCCTGGGGATATTGCTGTTCAAAACAACTGTGCTTTAAATTATAGTGGCGTTTCACATTTCCACTTTTCACGACTGCAGCTGTCTCTGTTCATATTAGACACATGGGCCTTGTGCTGGAGTGGGGTAAAATAAATGCATACTTCTCCGTCCACTCATCTTTGAAAACTCGGTTTTCTAAGTCTACCTTTCTTTTCACATTTAGATAATACCAAGGCGATGGTACTTAACACCTCCTTCTCCAATGACTCTTATAATGACGCAAGTATTTTTGCCCACTTGTGCTCACAGGACTGCATGTGAATGCCTGTTAGCCTTAGCGGACTTGCTAATGTGGATGTGAGAACTGAAGCGCAATAACGTTGCATCACACGTGCAGCAGTTGACAATGTTGCTTTGGTTAATCTCAGGCCAAAATTCTAAAATATGTTATATTTTACAAAACTAACAATTTATTGAAACATATGCTCAATTGCATTGTGTCAATGCATTCCTAATATGATGTGTGGACTGGATCTGGAATGACTTGCAGTTCAGTTAGTGGTCCGGACTTGATAATTGCTGTGCTAGAGGTTCGATGGCTATGGAAAACAAGGCAGGCGATAATGGACATCCCTGTCTGACCAAGTGCAAAATAAGAGGATTAATTATTATTCATACAAACTGCCGCAAGTGGGGACAAATAAAGAATGTTTATCTAATTTATTAAAAAAAGATAATCTCACTTCACTCCACGCCACCCAATCAAATGCCTTTTCGGCATCAAGTAAGTTCAATATTTCTGGAACTGTAGATATTAACAGATCATACTAAATATTATAAAGTCTACATACATTAAAATATGAGTAACAATTTTTGATGAAGCCTGTTTGATCATCCGATATAATACGAGGCAGAATATCATCTATACGATGGGCAAAAATTTTGGACTGGATATTACTGTCTACATTTAACAGCGAGATGGTGAGGAAGAAGCTTTTATCTTTTTTCAATGTAACAGATATAACTGCCTCATCCATAGTTGGGGGTAAAGAGCCAACATTTAGAGATCCTTCAAATACTGAAAGAAGAATACGGGCTAATTCATTGATGATTTTTTTTTTTTTAACTCACTTGGAAATCCATTAAGGCCTGGGGTTCTTCCTGTCTGTAGAGACTTAACAGCAGCAATAAGTTCCTCTCTGGTAAGTGGTTCATCTAGACGGTTTTTTCTTTCTTCTTCGATATTGGGGACATCCAGTTTTTCAAAAAATGGATCCAACATGCAGGTAGACTTGGAAGATTCAGAAGTATATTTTGGAATAATACTTTTGAAAGCTGGAAATAATTTCCAAGTAATCTGTATGCTTAGTGACAGATTTATCAATTCTCTCTGTAATAGTTTGACTAGTATTTTTTTTTGTCATAATTGGTGAGCTAGGAGTTTCCCAGTTTTTCACCATATTCATTGGTCTGGTGGTGCATTTTATTAATAAGGTTCTCTGCATTTTGTGTGGACAGTCAATTAAATTCTGTTTGCAAGAGTTCTTGTTGTTTAGCCAAATCAGATAATGGGGCAAAGGCAACTGTTACGTCTAGTTGCAAAATATCTTTTGATAATTTGTCGAGGCATGCCATGCGAGTCTTCTAAGATGTAATAATAATAATAATAATAATAATAATACATTTTATTTCTAATGCACGTTCCATTAAAAACAATCTCAAAGTGCAAATAAATTCACAACAAATAAAACCAACAAGAGTAGGCCTTTTTAAAAAGGCGTGTTTTCAGGCCACATTTAAAAATGTCCATAGTCTGCGGTACCCTCAGATGGTTTGGGAGGGCATTTCATAGGTGGGGAGCAGCCGCGCAGAGAGCCCAATCCCCGTTGTGTGAAGCTTAATCCTTGGGGTTTTGAGAAGGTAGGTACAGGAGGAATGAAGGGAGCATGCACTATATAATCTATCCTCTCAGAAAAGCTTTCATCGATTCCCAGATTACCAGAGGGGACATTCCTGGTCTCTGATTATGAAATAATGTAATTTCAATTGCGATAAAATTGAAAAAATCTTCATCAGAAAGTAATAATCTGTTAAAACGCTAGGGACCAGGGTCGGACTGACCGTCTGGCATATCAGGCGTTTTTCCGGTGGGTTGACATGCTATTTGGCCTGACACCATTTATTAATTTATTTATTGGTCGGACCGGCCCATAAGACTCGTAGATTGGCAGCCCAAGTGACACTGGGCTGGCCCAATCAACTTTTTAACCACCACCCTTAAGGCAGACGCTGCCAAATGTGCCAAAATTGTAGACATGATCACCCTTGGTAAATGTGTGCCATACAAGAAAGTTAGTGGTGGTTAGTAAACTAGCTGTTTGCAATGTTAGGGTAATAACACAGAAATAAAACTGTTTTACGGCTGCACTAGTTTGTCTTGTTACATTTATGAACTCTGGTGGAATAAGCTAATAATATTGTCAGTGTTACTGCTAGGAGAATGGCTATTTATAACACTTTATGTACACTGGCTAAAACAATAGACCTTTTAAGTTAATTTTTTGTCTTTCATGCTGAACTAAATCATCTTATTGAAAGCGAGAACATTATTTTTTAACCACCATTCATCAATATTAACAGTGAGACAGCAGTTAATTGTCTATAATTGGTTTTGGGGTGAGTAGAAGGCAACTTTTGGTGCTTGGTGTTAGAGGCAGTTTCACTGTAGGTATTTGTGAACAGACATGAAAGACATCCACACTTTTTAAAATCTCTCTCTCTCTTTCTGTCACACGCAAACACACATGAATGCCCTCTTTTTTCCCAAATATTCATTAACAGATTCAGCATCATTTTTGACTGGGTTAGTTCACAATTTATTCTATACTACTTTGATGAATACTACTTTTATTGAATACTACTTTGTTGAATACTACTTTACACATTCATAGGAGCCCAAAGATGATTGGTGTGCATACTTGTATGTGGTGGGCTGTTCTACCCCAAAATGCCAGGGCCGTTTTTTTTTTTTGTCCCAGTCCGCCCCTGCCAGGGATTGAGTGAAAGGTTAGTTTCACTGCTATTAGTTAGACAGCTCCCACCTGGTGTTAGGGAGGCCTGAGGAAATTAGGTGTCAAGTAGTGGGAGTGGCTTCCACTGTCCCAGAACTTTAAAAGGAGTAACATTCCGCTACAGACAGGTCGTCTCTAGTGGTTTACACCTTCAAGAAGGTATCCTTGTACTTCCAACTTCTACACTCAGCTGAGCATCCTTTCCTCTCTATTCTATTTACTACAGATAATGTGCTTCACATCTATACCTGTTCGTATATCTTCCAGTCAAATGTTTGGTCTCACCTTCTCATTCAATAATTTCCTTTGTTTTTATTATTGGCTACATTGTAGATTAATATTGAAAACATCACTTATTCCTCTGATGACAGGTTTGCACACTCTTGGCATCAAATACATGAGGTATCAACCTGGAATGGTATTTAATTAACAGGTGTTTTTCATCAAGAATTCAGTAGTGGAATTTCCCAGCAGAGGCAGAAGACTTCCACAGCTGAAACGAGCAAGACTTCCACCTCCCTTCCTCATGACACTGTATGGAGAGAGCATCGAAAGACTACCTGGTACAGCAACTGCAACATGTCTGTCACATGCATGAGTCATGTGGGGCGCAGGAAATGATCGCGTCACAGGGTATATAAACAGGATGTGAAGACTTCCTCCTTGCTCAATCATTGAGTTCTCTACTCGCCCGTCGGATAAGCAGTCATCTTCACGTGAGTACTCACCCTCTCTCGTTGCAGGTTTGTGAACGTGAGTTCCGGTTGGAATCTTAACTCTTATTTTGAGCATTTGCAGAACAAAGTGCGTGAACATCCAGCCCTCTCGCTTCTATACGCGCCTGGGTTTTTCCTTCATGCTACACGGGCATCACTCTCAGCAAGGTACGTTCTCGTTCACCCATAATTTGTGACAATCTCTGACCGCACATACCTGCAGAGGGCAGTTAGGACAGCAGAGAACATTATTGGGGTGCCTCTAGCCTCACTAGAAGAGACATTCTGCACATAGACAGTTTCGTAAGGCGTGCAGCATTGTGCAGTATCCCTCCCACTCCTCACATGGACTATTCACACTCCTGCCATCAAAGAGGAGATACTGGAGCATCAGTGAAAGTGATACTGACCATTCTGTCATACGTGAACACACCACAGCACACAGTGTGTACAGCATGAAATTCTTCCTCTGCATTTCACCCATTCACCAAGTATAGCAGCAGGCAGCCAGGAACACAGCACCCGGGGAGCAGTGTGTGGGGATGGTTCCTTGCTCAAGGGTACCTCAGAGGTGCTTAGCTGTATTGGTATTCAAACCCATGACATCCTGATTGTAGGAATGGATTTAAAACGATCTCAAAATAATTTAAAATCAGCCATTCTGCTGTCTGGAAAATAGTCTTCAAGAGGAGGACTTTTAAAACAACTGCCAGCTGTCACGTCCCCCACAGGGATTAAGGCACAGGAGCGGATTTCCATCTCTCAGATAAAGGTTTATTCACAAAAAAGCAAACACAAACTGGCTCGATGGCCAAAATTCTAACAAAAACCAGTACTAGATGAAGATTCTTTATTTATCACATGTATATTCATACAAATACAACACACAGTGATATTATTTCTCTGCATTTAACCTATTCACCAAGTGAAGCAGTGGGCTGCCGCCAATGAGGCGCCCAACGAGCAGTGTGTGGGGACGGTACCTTGCTCAAGGGAACCTCAGCCTAGCAGTTGGGATTTGAACCCCAATCCTCTGATTGCAGAGTCAACACACTCACCACTAGGCCATCCAGCTGCCTAGACCTCTGGGTTATGGGCCCAGCACGCTTCCGCTGCGCCACTCTGCTAACCGAATCACCCCAGATGGTATTCAAACCCACAATCCCTGGCTTAGGAGGCCAGTGCCTTATCCATTAGGCTAGAAATAGGAACACTCTCAGGGGAAGGTGAAGGGTACTGTGAGGGATATAGTGAAGGACTCTTCACTATATATGGTCACTCTTAAATGAAAGCTAACAGAAAAATAACTGCAGGGACCAATAAATGGGCTACCAGGGCTAAGGCGTCTCTATTTTAAAGAGGCAAGTGATTTTACTCCATCCTTCCACAGTCTGCAATAAAAAGGGTGGGAAGGCCTGGTGCTAAAACTAGCTGAGGGACCTTTGAAAACTACTTCAGAAACACATGAATGTGTTATATTGTCAAACTGTAAGCATGACACTAGACAACAATATTTAAGACTGAGGTGTTTTAATGTGCGTCATATTTGTTTTCTTCAAATTTCCTTTACTGTAGTAATGCTCATTTTTTGTTAGTGCCCCTATGTGATTTGCTGTTTTAGTTAGCACCAAGCTAATGGCACTGACAATTCATAAGGCCATTCATATAATGACATGCTCGCAATATGACTGTTTCTAACTTTCAGTAGGAACAAAAATAAAGCATGGTGTGTGTGTATGCAGCATTTCCCAGGCAATCACATCCTAGAACTGGACCTGCTCCCCCTGTCCAGTGCTGACTGCAGATGGTGGGAAGGTGGATTTGGATATTTTGGGCTTAAAAAATGAACCCAAATGGAGATTATATCTAGATGGTGTTCCGTTATGTCACTTTACACACAAAAACAAGGGTCTTCTTTATGATATACTTTACAATCTCATGGTTTTCAGAGTTGAAAACTTTATTGATTCCAGAGAAAACTGTTAATGCTACGACTGTATGAAGACACAAAGACAGGAACAATATAAACTATAATGTAAATATAAAGTTAAAACTCTTCAAAAACTACTCTGTACTATGGTATTTACACAAATTGGGGTGGGTAGTAAGAGAGTTATATATAAAAACTGTAGGTAAATAAATACAATTACTCATGTAGTGTACTAATTAACACAAATAGCGGTTTGGAGATGCATTCTATACCAAATCTGTGATTGCATAATAGTGACATAAATAGTGATATTGCAGATGATGAGTCCTGCAACATTATTAAAGATACTGCACATAATAAAGATTTAGCACACAATAAGAAATTGCATCTGAGTAGCAGCAGATTGCACAGATTATTGTGTGGGTCTGTGCAGGGACGGACTCGGACAAAAAATGGCCTTGGCATTTTGGGGTAAAACAGCCTACCACATACAAGTATGCACACCATCCATATTTGGGCTCCCATGAATCTGTAAAGTAGTATTCAACAAAGTAGTATTCAATAAAAGTAGTATTCAATAAAAAAAGTGAGGGCATTCTGTATGTGTGCACATGTGACACAGAGAGAGAGAGAGAGAGAGAGATTTTAGAAAGCGTGGACGTCTTTCATAGCAACCACCTCTGCCAAAAACTTCTTCCAAACCACCTCTGATATCACAGCTGACACGATCTCTGCTTCTCTTTCCTTCTCTCTCTCTCTCTCTCTCTCTCTCTCTCTCTCTCTCTCTCTCTCACTGAATTACCAACCCCATCCACAAAAACTGTAAAACACTGTCTTGATTTTTAAAAAATCCTTCTTTTAAATGGCTTTGATTTATAATTCTCTCTTTTTCTGTATAGAAGTGTCTTTAACATCATTTAGAAGGCAGATTTCACAGCCACAATATCATCTCTCTCCTTATCTATGCTTTCCAACTTAATTCAGAGATTGTACGTGGTATAAAATGTGGATTTTAACTTTGAAGTCACAGTACACCATTGCAACTGCCTTTTAACTCATAGCAACCACCCAGAAACTCCATAGAAACACCCTTCTGCACCATAGCAATGACACAGAAACTACATAGCAACCATCTCCTTCACCATAGCAGCCACCTTTTATTCCTCAGCAACAACACAAAAAACCCATAGCAACCACCTCCTACAACATACTAACTGCCAAAAACTGCTTAGAAACCACCTCTGATATCACAGCTAGCACCTTCTATGCCATTGTAACTGTCTAGAAACTCCATAGCAAACACCTCCTATACCACAGCAACCACCTTTTATACCTTAGGAACCACCCAGAAACATCATAGCAACCACTCCTACACCATTGCAACTGCCTTTTAACCCATAGCAACCATCTCCTACACCATAGCAACTGCCTAAAATGTACTTAGCAACCACCTTCTACACCATACTAACTGCCAAAAACTGCAACACCTTTTATACCCTAGAAACCACCCATAAACTTGATAGCAACCATCTCCGATACCATAGCAACTGTCTAAAAACTCCTTAGCAACCATCTCCGACACCATAGCACCTTTTAGCCATATAGTTTTGCATGACAGCTGTGTCCCAATAAATATAGTTCACTTTAAACAGGTGTGTCTTTGGGGACGTGGCCTGAAGTCTCACATGAGGTTTCATAAGGCTTGGTCACTGTATGGACACTGAGAGTTTATTCTCCTGAAACTACATTCATTTCAATGGGGTGAAAAATGAATGGAAGTGAATGAGGTGAAAAAGGGATGAGCGTAAGAAAAGGAAAAGACGAGTGCGAGTCATCACTGAATGCGTTTGTGTGTCGGGAGACTTGGCCTGAGGTATCACATGAAGTTTGGTGGATTTCGGACGAAGCGTGTCCGAGCAGGACAATCCGAAAGTTGAGCCCTATTCATTCTCTATGGCATTTTGGCCATTTCTGTGGGCATGTAGCGTCGCCATGGTAACTCTTAATGCCAATAAAAGTAATACCACACCTCGAGGTGACGAGCCGAACGTTTTGATATATAGGTTGCCTGGTTGTGCGCCACGGTTCGGGCCGCATTAATTGCAACGGAAGAATAATATACTATAATAATAAATAAAGAATCCCAGAACAATAACAATAAGAGCCTGTCCATTCAAATGAATGGGAGCGAATTTAATAGGGCAGGCCCTTAACTAGAAAAAACAAAATTCCTGAAGAAATTTTAAAAGGACCTGCTGCCGAGAAACTATCTACAGACTCCTTACCAACCATCTCCTACACCTTTCATACCTTAGCAGCCATCCATAAATTTCATAGCAACAGCCTACTATTCCATAGCAACTGCCTAAACGGTACTTAGCAACCATGTCTTACACCATAGCAACCGCCATTGATACCTCAGCAACCACCCATAAACTTCATAGCAACCATCTCCTACATCATAGCAACTGCCAAAAACTGCTTAGAAACCACATCCGATATCACAGTTAGCACCTAGCAACACCCTAACAACCACTTTATATGCCATAGCAACTTTCTGGAAATTCCATAGCAACCACCTCCTACACCATAGCAACTGCCTAAAACCTCCTTAGCAACCATCTCCTACACCATAGCAACCGCCATTTATATCTCAGCAACCACCCATAAACTTCATAGCAACCATCTCCTACACCATAGCAATCGACTAAAAACTACTTAGCAACCATCTCCTACACCATAGCAACCACCTTTTATACCTTAGCAAGCAAACATAAACTTCAGAGCAACCATCTCCTACACCATAGCAACCACCTTTTATACCTTAGCAACCAAACATAAACTTCAGAGCAACCATCTCCTACACCATAGCAAACACCTTTTATACCTTAGCAACCAAACATAAACTTCAGAGCAACCATATCCTACACCATAGCAACCACCTTTTATACCTTAGCAATCAGCCATTAACTTCATAGCAACCATCTCCTACACCATAATTACTTCCTAAAACCTCCTAAGCAACCATTTCCTACACCATAGCAACCACCCATAAACTTCATAGCAATCACCTCCTACACCATAGCAACGGACTAAAAACTACTTAGCAACCACCTCCTCCACCATAGCAGCTGACTAAAAACTTCATAGTAACCACCTCATATACCGTAGCAACTGCCAAAAACTGCTCAGAAACTACCTCCGATAACACAGCCAGCACTTAGCAACACCCTAGCAACCACCTTGTATGCCATAGCTAAAGTCTGGACACTCCATAGCAACCACCTCCTACACCATAGCAACTGCCTAAAACCTCCTCAGCAACCATCTCCTACGCCATAACAACCACCTTTTATACCTCAGCAACCACCCATAAACTTCATAACAACCACCTCCTACACCATAGAAACTGACTAAAAACTACTTTGCAACCATCTCCTACACCATAGCAACCACCTTTTATACTTTAGCAACCAAACAAAAACTTCATAGCAACCATCTCCTAGACCATAGCAACTGCCTTTCAGCCCACAGCAACCACCCATAAACTGCATAGCAACCATCTCCTACACCATTGCAACTGCCTTTCAGGTCTTAGCAACCATCCAGAAAAACTTTGTCCCAATACATTTGGCCATATAGTTTAGATTAAAAAGGTGTGTCCCAATACTTTTGTCCACATAGTTTTGTAAGACAGCTGCGTCCCAATACTTTTGGCCACATAGTACACTTTAAACTGCTGTGTCTTTTGAGGCATGGCCTGAGGTGTCATACCAGGTTTTATAAGGTGCTAGCTGTGATATCGGAGGTGGTTTCTAAGTAGTTTTTGGCAGTTGCTATGGTGTAGGAGATGGTTGCTATGAAGTTTATGGGTGGTTGCTAATGCATAAAAGGTGGTTGCTATGGTGTAGGAGATGATTGCTATGCAGTTTCTGGGTGGTTGCTGTGGGCTTAAACGCAGTTGCTATAGTGTAGGAGATGGTTGCTAGAACAATAACAATAAGGGCCTGCCCATTAAAATATCATTTTCATAGGGGTAGACCCTTAATAATAATAAATAAAGAACACCGGGCCCTTAATAATAAAGAAACCCAGGACAATAATAATAAGGTCCTTAATAAAGAAACCCAGGACAATAACAAGCCGTCGGCTCCTATTCATTTAAATGGGACACCCCTTAACTAGAAAAAAACAAAAGTCCTGAAGAAATTTTAAAATAGATACGAATATAGATAGATAGATAGATAGATAGACGGAAGGATGATAGAAAGATACATACATACATACATACATACATAGAGAGAGAGAGAGATAGAGAGAGAGATAGATGGAGGGAAGATAGATCGATAGAGAGAGAGATAGATGGATGGATGGATGGATGTATAGATAGAGTGATAGATAGACAGAGAGAGAGACAGATCAAGAGATAGATAGAAATATAGATGGACAGATGGACCTATTCATAGATAGATAGATAGATAGATAGATAGACAGATAGATAGATAGATGGACAGAAGATACATAGATAGATAAATAGATACATACATACATACATACATACATACATACATACATACATACATAGATGGAGGGAAGATAGATAGATAGATAGATAGATAGATGGAGGGAAGATAGATAGATGGAGGGAAGATAGATAGATAGATAGATAGACTGATTGATAGATAGATAGATGAGGGAAGATAGATAGATATATAGATGGAGGGAAGATAGATAGATAGATAGATAGATAGATATATAGATGGAGGGAAGATAGATAGATAGATAGATAGATAGAAAAAAGATAGAGAGATAGTTAGATAGAGAGATGGATAGATGGATAGATGCATAGATGGATGGATGATGGATGGATGTATAGATAGAGAGAGATAGACAGAGAGAGAGATAGATCAAGAGATAGATAGATCGAGAGATAGATAGAAATATTTACGGACGGATGGACCTATTCATAAATAGATACATAGATGGATGGAGGGAAGATAGAAAGATAGATAGATAGAAAAAAGATAGAGAGATAGATAGAAAAAAAGATAGAGAGAGAGATAGATAGATAGAGAGATAGATGGATGGATAGATGGATGGATGGATGTATAGATAGAGAGAGAGAGAGAGAGAGAGAGAGAGAGAGAGATAGATCAAGAGATAGATAAATCGAGAGATAGATAGAAATATTTACGGATGGATGGACCTATTCATAGATAGATAGACAAATACATAGATAGATATAGATAAATAGATAGATAGATAGAAAGATATATACATAGATAGATACATACATACATACGTACATAGATAGATAGATAGATAGATAGATAGAATGGATATAGAGAGATAGATAGATAGATAGATAGATAGATAGATGGAAGGATGAAAGATAGACAGAAGGAATATAGATAGGTAGATAGATAGAAGAGATATAGAGAGATAGATAGATATACACTGCTCACAAAAATTAAAGGAACACTTTAAAGAAACACATTAGATACATCAGATCTCAATATGAAGTTGG
>JBBJLS010108033.1:0-19230 GCA_037577275.1 Bryconaethiops microstoma
GAGAGAGAGAGAGAGAGAGAGAGAGAGAGAGAGAGAGAGAGAGAGAAAGAGAGAAAGAGAGAGAGAGAGAGAGAGAGTACAAGAGAGAGAGAGAAAGAGAGAACGAGAGAGAGAGACAGAGAGAACGAGAGAGAGAGAGAGAGAAAGAGAGAGAGAGAGAAAGAGAGAGAACGAGAGAGAGAGAGAGAGAGAGAGAGAGAGAGAGAAGCAAACTAGAGCAGATACCTATGGGTTCTACTGTTGGTCTTCCTCTCTCTCTCACACAATATAAAAAGCATGCATGAAGAAACCTCTATTTTCATCAGACTATGAAGAGAGATTGAGCTTGCTAAACAAAATCTGAATTTCTATGAATCAGATGAAGCAAATATTGATTTTTTTTACCCACAATCTGCACAGGTACATTTGGTTTTAAATGATGATCTGAAGATACAGTGGTTTATATTTGCTGCTGGGGCTGTTCTGGCCCTGCAGACTTCACTTGCATCATGTAGCAGCATGAGTCCTGTCAAGTTCCAGCACGCTTTGGAGCAGAATCAGGCCACCTCTGTCAGGAGGCTAAATCTATCTGCATCTGCAGCGGGAGAAAAGACTGTTATTTTACATTAGAGTCTAAATTCTTAAAGGGCTTGCTGTTTCCGCAGCCTCATGTGAGGGATAAACAGAAGATATCAGTCCTAAAGCAGTCCGTAATCCTGGTGTAGAAAGAGTGGGTAAAAGGTTAAATTCCATTTGGACAATAATTGTGGAAAAAAGACCCTTGTTATAAGATTAATCAAGATGCTTTTTTTCTTTTACTATGTACAAATCGGTGTGTTTAAATGACTGGCCATGGAAAGTGGTTATAATGCAACAGAACTGACAGAGATGATGCTGAAAAGTGATATAAAGAATTTTTGAATGTTGTAATTTGCTGAACATCTTCAGATGTTTACAGCAGCAGCTAACATTTGATGGAGGTTAATGTCTTCCATTTAACCACTTCAAAGTCTGAGTCGGCAATAAAGTTATTGCTGTTGTGAGTTCATCGTTTGTCTCTGACCCTGTAAAGAAATGAGTCAGTGGATGCAAAGAGTTTTAAACAGATAAGAATTATAAGCCTACATTGTCTAACAAGATTTTCCACAGTGCTCAGCAGATTCTTCACGCAGTTACCGTCTTTGACCTCACTCAACTGTTTCATTTAGAAAACACTCCAGTAAACAAAGAAGCGGCAAGTTAAGATGAGCCACAGATATGCCCAGTTTCAGGACCACATGTAGTAGCTGCACACTACACTACCTAAACATACTAAACATAGACTGAATATTCCATGTATAAACATATATAGTGTAAACAGCTGCATGGAACAAACCTAAATCACATCATTTATTATACTGAAAGAAGGATATATTGAATAAACTGATTTTAAAATACTGCAAACAAAACCCATAAGGTCTAATAGATTATTTGACTTATTTCAGGTGTGTACAATTCAGGGGTATTGCAAATGACCCTCTAAACTTCTCAGGGAGTTCAGGCTGAAGAAGCTCACTGAGGATCTGAAACAAAATATTACTCACTCATACAAAGTAAGAAAAGTCAATAAAATATTTTTAACTGCCTCATGCTGCCTAAAGTGTGCACCGCAACACTTATGCTTAGTTCACAATGCAGGGCAAAGTTCCTTAAAACACTTTCCAGATGGCTCATTCAAATTTTGAAAGAAACATTTCAATGACTTCAATTGTTATATATCAGCCATACAATCACTGATTTTTAATCTGGAAAGCTACACAGTGAAGCTGACAATTTAAGCCACAGTTTGTTATGCTTAATTTATTAAATGGTTCATGGAAAGCTTAGGGGGGAAAGGTCTCGCTCACCCTGCTGCACACTGAGAAACGCTTTTCACTTTAACTACATCAAAAGAGAGAGCTGTCCTACAAACTGAGGCAAAACACTGTCTAGTTCATTTTTACATAGACTTGCTGTTATAAATGATATATTTTAAGTGCTAAAGTTCCCTAACACAATTAACTGATGTGTTCCACTTTAGTCACGCAGTTTAGTCTGATACCAAATCATGTGTCGGCCTAAATGAGAAAAACTATGAAGCTGAATTTGAAAAGAAAACATTTTTCAGTCCTGTTCAAATTTCTTAGCAAACTATGTTGGTTTGTTTTACACATATAAAATTCATTAGGCAATGAAAATTATTTGAAATTTTCATTATTTCTCAAGTTCACTTTGACCTTTAGCACAATAAAGTGAATTGAATATTTACAGGCTAGCAAAAGCACAAAGATGAATGCACTTCAAAATAAGAGTCCTGCACTTCAAAATAGAGGTCCTGCAGCAGTAGAGTATATTTCTCTGGGAAATTCAGAGAAATGCACACGACTGAATGTCTAATGTATTAGAGTTACATTACACAGATATTTATAATTATCTGTATTATTTTAAGAGGATAGAAAACCAGCAATGCAAAAGTGTGTTTCTTAGCTGCGCCTCAATCTGAATAATCTAATTGTGCATCATTATCAACTGAATTTACGTCAGCTTCTCAGTCACGCAAAGCTAAATAAGGTAGGTGAAACCACAGCGTGGAAGATCAAATGTAGTCTCTTCCTGAAAATGATTCTCTCATACAGGAATCCATATTACTAACCTACATGAGGCAGATACAGTGAGACATGTGAAACCTTTAAAATTTTCTGCATTTTTGCATAAATATGAAGAAATGGTCTGATATTACATCTGTGGATGGCAAAAGTGTGTGAACCTCTAGGATTAATAGTTAATTTGAAGGTGAAATTAGAGTAAGGTGTTTTCAGTCAACGGGATGACAATCTTCACAACACATGTTTGGAAGTGGTTCATGCTGCAAACAACAGATATTCATGTGGCCCTCAGAAAAACAGGTTGGAAAAGGTTAAAAACCATCTGACTTCACCAATCCACAATCAGACGAATTGTGGACAAATGGAACAAACTTAAGACAATTATTTCCCTCCCTTGGATTGTTCGACTTAAAAAATCACTCCAAGAACAAGGTCACAAAGGAATCTAGGGTAACCTCTAAGGAACTAAAAGCCTCTCTCACATTAGTTTATTAATGCTCATGAGTCCATCATCAGGAGAACACTGAACAACAATGATGTGCATGGCAGGAGGCTATTGAAAAAATTTTTTGTGGACAGATGAGGCCAAAATTGAACTTTTTGTTTTAAGTGAGAAGCCCAATGTTTGGAGAAAGGAAAATACTGCATTCCAGCATAAGAACCATATCCCATCTGTGAAACATGGTGGTGGCAGTATCATGCATTGGGCCTGTTTTGCTGCATCTGGGCCAAGAAGGTTTGCCATTATTGACGGGAAAATGAATTCTGAATTTTACAAGTGAATTCTAAAGGATATGTGGACTGATTCTCAAGAGAAAATGGGTCATGCTGCAAAACAACGACTGAAAGCACACAAATTTATATACTAAAGAAATGTTAAAAAAGAATAAAATTCCTGTTTTGGAAAAGCCGAGTCAAAGGCATGACTTTATGGAAGAACCTGAAGCAAGTAGTTAAAATGTTCTGTATAAAAGACTGGGCTAAAACAACTCCTAACATATGTGAAGGACTAATCAACTGCCATTAGAATGTTTAGTCAGATATTACTGCACAAGAAACGTAGAAACATTTAAAGGATTCAGAAACTTACAAGCACCTCTGTACTCCTGTATATATTTTTGACTCTTCTTGATCTGCAAAAAGTATACCATTAATTATCATTCAATTGAGGTTGGAAAAATCAGCTATTAAACAAAGGTTTTATGTCATATTTGTGACTTTGCTTATTTTCTACAAAGCAAGATTTATTTGCTAAATAGTTGTTTATATTGCCACAGGGTATACCTTAACTTTGGGTATACCTTTAAGTTAAGTTTGTCATCATACAAAAACCTGTTTTCAGTACTAGACTGTTACAGATGCTCCAGCTCTGAAGATTACACTTACAGCAAACTGCTTTGTACTTTACTGCACCACTACACCTAACTCAACTCTGACAATGATCAACAAAATTTCTATGAAAAAGAGCTTATAGTAATTTGATTCATTTAGAAAGAATACACTACACCCAACAGTTCCTTCAAGAGTCCCTTGTTATGAGAAGACCTAAAATACCTGCTTGCATTTGCATTTTGCACTCAACTCTCAAAAAAAAAAAAAAACAGAATAAAAAGAAATGATGCTCTAGATGGGTGGCTGAACCAGCTCACACTGAAACGTCCAGTACAGTACAACGGAAATGGTTATTTTCAACCGCATTTCTTTCACTGACGTAGCTGACTGACGCTTGTTATTTTCTGAAATCTGTCTATTAAGCTATGAACAGTGAGCCCCTGTCATGTGTGTGCAATCCTGGATTACTTGTGCATTTCATTGTTTCATTATGCGTACTACTATGTGGAGGTTGAGGACAATGAAGTTCGTTTATAAAGGTGTTTGGATCATTAATTCAGGGCTGGTCTGACAGCTGCCAAACTCTTAAAACAAAGTTCCCAAAAGGTTCTTGCCTGAAATACACTGTTTTAGGGAAGCATGTTTGATTGGTATGCAACCATCAGATTGTATTGAACTTTACTGGGCACCTTCATTTTAAGTGTATTGCCTTTCCAAATTGTTCTACATTTACTCATTTTTTTCTACAGCCAGTGAATAAAAAAAAAAAGTGTCATTTCATTTGCACCAAAGCTAAGAAACTGCATCGTTCATAAAAGAGGTGATCATTTAAGTAACATTAAAAATAGCTGATAGTGGAATCAAACATGGATAAAAGAAAATAAGAAAGTTAAGAAAATCAAGTCTCAAATCTGTAGTAATTACCCTATATCATACATATGTAGGAAAACGGATAAGTGAGGGGAAAAAATACTGCCAAAATGTATGCAGTGAACATACATTGCTGATGCTCAACGGCAGAAAACTCATTTAAGGTACAAATTTTTTTCCAAACAACTAAATTAGTATATTTGATTACAAATACCACCAGAGTACCTGACATTTGTGAATATAAATGTAAAGACCTTGTTCTACAACTACAGCTTTGCTAAGTGACCTTCAAAAACCTTAACCACACACAAACCCCTTCTCAACGCAGGTACTAATTTTGTGTTTTGGAAAATTGTGGTTTTTATTAACCAATCAAAAAGGGCTCCCTGCTGTAAGTTTCCACTGACGTTAGTTTGATTCTTTTGCTAGACACATTAATACTGAAACTTGTCTGTGTGCAGACACTGTAGAACATTTAACATTTTAAAGAAAAATAAACTGAAAAAAAGCCCTCACTATAAATAAGCTAGGTCTTTTCCATTTAATGTGGTAGAGCATGACGTCTGTTCAAACCAATTACATGTAGTGTTAACTGCTTCATCACCTCCATGAAACCATTTGCTAGACCAGAGCCTGCACAACAAACAAGCTCAGCAAGGCATGCATAACAATTAAGCATGCCAGCAATTTACTTTATTCCAAAACTGCCTCAAAAGTTAGCAATAAAAGGTCATTAGACTTCAGAGAATTTCTCAGAATTAACCAAGACCATGCAAGAGTTGTATATTTTATATTACTCACAATAACAGTACAGGAAAACTGAAGGCGGTCCATCAAGCAAAAAGTGACTTATCTGCTCTAACAAATCTCACCAGAGTGAGCACAGAATACAGACATCAAAGGTCACACAAACCACATAGCATGTACACTAATGAAACTAAACTGGACCGATGAATATAGTGTTACAGAACTGCAAGAAAGAATACATAGAGGCACAAAGACTTTTAATAGCCAATCTTTATTTGTATCAGACCGAGCAATACAAAATAGAGACAACACAGCTTTAGTTCTTGTAACCACGGCTGGCTCTGCGTCCACGGGCGCGCTCGAACTTCCTGCCTTTGGAACGCACATAGGGCCTGTGGGAGAGAGAGAGACTCCAATTAAGTCACTGATTTTGACTTGGACTCAACAGTGGACCCTACAAATGTTATGAACATACTCGAATACATGAACAGGCTCAATGCTGTCAAGCAATAACTCATGCCAGTTTCAAAAACAGAAAACATGAATTTAAACAGATTAAAACCCTTAAGCTCTAAAGAAATAAGGGCCCAAGATAGTTTCTCACCCTCATAACTACATAGAGCAATTTGATAACTTACAGAACATTTATTGTTTTTTTGGTTTTTTTTAGTTTACCATCACTTAAAATAAAAAACAATGCACTTCATGAACGAGAAACATACACAGTATCATACTGCTTGAAGTTATGATGCTTTGTTTTCTAATCAGCATTAACATTCACAACCATGAAGGCTACTGGTAATCAAACTGTAAAACATAGTTCTTACTTTGTGTGGCTGTGGGGAGTTCCTGGGGCCTTTCCAAAGTGCCTGTACACCTCTCTAGCCTTGCGGGGTCCTTTAGGAACGAAAACAACACCACTTAAAACAGAAGTTGGATTTTTTTTTTAAATGGGAGGCAGTTCTGCAAACAGCAAAATATTTCAAGCTATGGACCGTCAACCACTGGAAGCTCGAATATGAGCTTCGACATTTTTATCAAAACTATCAATGACATCCTGCTTTCAGAGAGTACATTCAGCTGAGATCAGCACGGCAGTAAGGTGCACGACTGTCAAAAACATTAACATTTTACCATATACTTTATCATTCAATACCAGTAACTACATTTGTCATTCCTGAACAGTATTCCGACCTGACACACAGAATTACTGATAAAGATCTACATTTCATACACATTATACCTTTTACCAAACCTTTAATTTAGCATTCAACAGCCACACACAAACAGGAAGATGCTGTACATGCATGTGCCTTGTCTACAGATATTTTCAAATGTGGCATAATGAACTAATGGTTAAATTTTGTCCGGCCACTCAGAGCAAAAAGGAGCACATCACAACCTAAAATGTGTAAGTTTAAATTACAGCTCAAGCCTTTGCTGTCAATACAGAGTGAAGATTAAGACAGGCTTTTTCATATTGAATTTTCCTTGATAATGCTTTGTTACATTTTAATCCCAAGGCCCTTCTATGCCAAGGCCGACAGTTTTGTTTTCAAACTCGCCTTTGCCATTTTCCTTCAAGGCTTTTTGACCATATCTGCAACATGATTCCCGTCAACTGGCCGTGCAAACCAGTAATGCGAATCCTGACTGGTTGCGTGCCATTTTTACAACACTCCTACAAGTTGCATGAGACAACGTCTACAACCTTGTACAGCGTGTATTAGAGCAAGAGTAATATTCTATCTTTTCCTTATCAAGGAAAATAATATAAAAAAATAAAACATTTACTGCTCAGCACTACGTGTAAAGGTGTGTAATTCTGTAGTAAATTTCCACACTTGTACTCAGGTTCTTCAACTTACCTGACAGCAGCACAGTGCCTTGTCCTTTGGGGGCAGCTAGTGCAAGCTGATCGAAGGTCATGACCTGTCCACCAGCCTTGAGAATTCTGCGGCGAGCTCCAGAAGTCACCCTCAAAGCACACACCTGTAGGAAAGAGCCAGTCATTATCTACTTAAACAAGTAACTCTACATACTTCTGCTTGCACACTGACCTTAATTTATAAACTAAAACAAAATAAGCAACGCCAAGATCCTGAAAATTCGCAAATGTGTAAGAGCAAAAGAGCAACTAACAAAATGTCTACACCCACATGCTGACAATTGCTAAACTAAATACATGAAGCACTCCATGACCCAAAAAAACAAACTTAATGATCACGAGCACCAAGCATTCAAGAACAGGTTGCTTTTCCTACTTAATCAACTAATTTCAAGAATGGATTTCAGTGTCTCCTTATATTTAATACTGTGAATTTGAAACATGCCAAACTGACAAACCCCAAAACTTATTCAACTCATCATGTACTCAAAACAGTAGAATAATTAAACATTCCAAAATCAGTACTCTCTACTCACCTTCAGTTTGGGGACATCCTGAATCCTGACATCATCGGTCACGGTTCCCACGACAACAGCTGTCAGATTTTCACGGCCTGGCAGCTTCATCTTGCGGATCTGAGTAAAACACGTAATTGACAAAAAAAAAAACCCATCAAAATGACTTGCATGTTTGAACAAACAGCTTCAAAGAAATGTAAACTAAAAACTAACCTAGAGCTTAAACTTGCAAAAGGTTCAGAGCACTTCATTCTATGTTGATAGGTGTATTTTCATAACGCACTATAACATTTCTTGACAGCATTTGATAAATGAGTTGAATTAATCATGATAAATACTAGCAGAAATCTCAAAACTCTGGTAAAGCTGACAACGATTAACTGGCACAAGACCAATTACAATACTAATGTAATTTTCAGGAAACCTCCTGTGTCACCAGGAGATGATATGGATGGGACACACCAGTTATTGATAATTTTGTTTAAATTTAGTGAAAGATTCTAGAGACAAGGGCAGCAACACAACCTTTTTTCAGTCAAGAAAGGTTTTTACAACAAAAAAGTATTTTGCCCACAGTTTGAATATGGAAAATGCTGTTTAAGGGCTGCATGCAAGAATGACAAAGCTAAACACTACTGGGAAATGTTTCAAGAATGTCCCTTGTTTAGTAAGGAAATGATGTCTATCATTCTTGACATTTAGCTACAGTAATATAAACAAACATGCAACACAAAAGAATCTGTGATTTGTCTCAGAGTTAACAGAAAATCCTCACTTAATGTAACTGGTCTTTTGTGGACACACAGCAAAACTGACTTAATGTTAAAAAGGAAATCTATTATTTTCTAAATGTCTTAATTAAAATCTTAGGGTGCAGAAAGTGTCAGAGTAGTTGAACCATGACAATTTCATATCAAGCCTCAGAGAGATTAAGTAGAACCAACTTTTGTTGTGAAGTTCTGGTTTTGCTCCAACAAAGATCATATTGAGGTGATCTTTGTTGGATCCTGAGGAGGACGACCTGAGGACTCCTCCTCGGGTCGACCTGAGGAGGACAGGTTCCCCTTTTGAGTCTCGGTTCCTCCCGAGGTTTCTTTCTCCAGCTGAGGGAGTTTTTCCTCGCCTCTGTCGCCTTTGGCTTACTCACTAGCTTTGGACCTGGACTTGTAAAGCTGCTTTGTGACAACCTGGTTGTAAAAAGCGCTATATAAATAAAATTGAATTGAATTGAATTAAGGAGTCAAATTCTGTTACAGAAATTTTGAATATTTTTATCTAAGACCTCCCAGTTGATGTGTTTTTATAGAGCCCATCAACTAATTTTTGTCCCATTGTTAACATGCAATTTGACATATAAGTGATTTTATCATAGATGTAATACCCACTCATTTTCAGTAAATAAGAATACCTTTAGGCCAACGCTTTTGTGCACATCACCTACACAATAAAAAAACAATAAGCCACTTGAGGTTGTGTTTAGGCTCTCAGTTTTAAATTATTCAAGTGAATAATTTAATGCAGAGGGCCTATAAACACCTTGTAAAACCACCATAACACACAATCTCTGGTGGCTGATTGCTTTTTATTAAATGGTGGACATTTTAAAATAAACACAGACATTATAATTTATTTTATTTTGAAGTTTTAAAGTGAACAGTAACTGTTTTAATTAAAAACCTATGGTATCAATTAGCCTGTTAGCTATCAGCATTTTAGTTATTGGTTTGTTGGCTAGTTTAAAAAAAAAAAATCTAGAGATGTTATCCCCTCAGCTTAAACAAAGCTGAGTTCTTACTTCATTGATCACTTCACTTGATGGTCCATATGAGCAGCACAATAGATAAAGATTTTTACATTCACAGGATGGTGATTTTAGTGGATGGGCACATTAATACAGAATTCAATTGCAAGAAGGTCTATGTTGCACAGTCATCAATTTTTGCTTATTAAAGTTAGGCTGTAACAAAGACCTAGATGCGGTTTTCATGAGGACCTGCCAAACCGAGCATTCATAACAAGACTAATAAAGATGAATACCTCTTGAGCCGATGTTATCCTTTGCAGTGAGCCGGGTCAGCCAGCTAAAACAGAGTCTGTAAAAGAGACTGCATTGTAATTGTGCTATACTAGTTTCTCGTCTTTCGAGCATTTATGGCCAGAAATATTTATATGGAAATCAGTTAACTGAAGGGTGGGGTGGAAAAACTGGATCTATGATAATTCGTGATTTAATCATTATTCAGTCACACGTCTAATTTGCCTGCATTTAAGCACATGCTCTTGTCTAGAAATCATTCATATGCAAATGCGGAGAAGGATTAAATTCAAGTAGACCTACATTTAAAAAAGAGATTTGGACCATCTCTGGTGTCCAAGCTGCTTTTCTTGTGAGAATCTTCTAATGGTTAGTGAGCAAAAGGCAGGTCTGAAACTTTGATTTGTTTTGGAGAGGCACATCCTATGAGAATTTATTTTGATACGCACTGCAATTAATCTCTCAAATACTCCCATGCTATCTTCTCAGTCAGCACACACTAACAACTGTCACAACTGTTGTTGTTTCTAAACTTTCACAAAACACTAAGAGCCTGAGTCTTGTCATAAAAAAATTATATATAAAAACTCCATCTGTTCCATGGCACTAATTAATGTTATGTCAGCAGGGGCACACTGAAAACATTCTGTGGCATCACATTAGGTACCCATGGTAAAATAAATATATAAATAAATACGAATCTCTAAGCGATTTTCTTCTGCCTAGTGCACTTGTCTTGCCTGGCCGTATCTCTGCTTTTGACAAGAAAAAACATGACCAGCGTATTTACCCTTTTTATCTTGATAATTTAATCTGTGCCGCACTTGTTTATAGTGCATTCCTCAGCAAATGTGTCTCTTGATCATTGTCTTTCTGAGAAGACAGGTCATGGATTCTAGCTCTGGCTCCACTCTAACTGCATTCACTCATTATTTTACCCATCTATGGGATTCTGACCACAGTATATACCTTATGTAGCACCATGTGCATGGTAATAATAAAGGGCACCCTACGTTTATTTTAAAAAACGAAAATGTTATATACAGTTCCTACTTTATAACTTTAACCAAGATCTCTTGTTTCAGCACTAACTTAAAGTAAATTTAATCAACCCAAAAAACCCACTTGTTTAAACTAGGTAGTTGCAAGATATCAATTGAGAAGCAGCACTTGAAAAACATATAGATGTACAAAGATATAAACTTAAAGATTCAAAGTCTTTCAATATGCATTAAGCTCTTATTCAGTTGTTTAAATGAGTCATCACATTAAAACGATATAAATAAGTCAACCAAACTATCCCTATATAAATGACAGGTGTGAGGCCCACACACACTTGTCCCTCATACCTAAACAGAATAAAATCTTTTTTTTTCAAGTTGTAGGTATGAGTCGATGTGGCCCAAAGAAAATGGTTGCTTCACTTGAGGGTGAGCAAAGGAAACAAAATCAACGATACCTTAATCCAAATGTTTTGGACGTGGCCCACCATGGTACATCGTGTTCCAGCCAGTCACAGCTCCAACACCGAACTCCAACTATCTCTGTCAACCAATCATGGTTTCCTTACAGATATACAGAATATATATTGTTTGATACCCTATATCCAAAACTATAACCGTGCACCAACATGTGCTGTCCACAACTCCTTTTCCCTCTCCTTCAAGCCACTGCCATCCACTTATGTTTGTTCTCAGTGTTTGTCTTGCCTTTGTGGATTTCTCCTTAATTTTGACCCTGGATCTGTTCTCTTTTGGATTGTGGATTTGCCTGCATTGTTGCTGTCTACGTATAATGCTGTTCTTGCATTGCCACAAAGCTATTCTGCGCAAATCTATGTATCCTGTCTCAAAGTGCCATTCGTTACAGAAAAATTTGTCAAGTTCAGAAGTAGTTTACAGCTAGTAGCAAATCCCTCACAGCCACAAAAAACAAAAACAAGCACTTCTTTGGACACCTGGTGGGTCTATGAATAGCCACCATTACTTGGCCCAACACGAAGGGTCGTTCCACTCTGAAGACACCTGGGCAGCTTTTATACTTTTTCAGAAAAAGTGCCTAGATTGGACTGAGCACTGCGTGTAGGGCAGCCCACGGGCCACATCCGGTCTTTGCTCTGCTTTTCTCTGGCAGGACTGAGGCAAACCATAGTTCAAACTAGAAAATCAGGTTTTGAAATGAAACACTGACAGTGCATGTCTTTTTGCTGTCCTGTTCCTGTTTCCTGTGACGCTGATGGCAACTTTTTTTCCTAGTACCTGCCTAGATGTGTCAGGCTGCTCATCTGTGCACACGAAGGACATGTCCATTACCGCAAGGGCGACAGTGTGTAGAGACGAAGACCAAAATGAGTGGTGAAAAATGAAAGGTTGATGTGGAAAACAGAGCATTCAACAAATCCTGGACATCTAAGTACTTTACATAGAGGCTAGTGGTAAAGCCATTTTCTTGGTGTGCAGAGAGTAAATCACTGCATTCAAAGGCTTCATCAACAACATCTTTTTGAGACTGAACACACCAAAAAAATGCAAAAAGAGGAAAAAGGGAGAACTGCAAAGGGATTGTCAACAAAGCTGCAAAAGCACCATGCAGCCTGAAGCATTGCTGGCAGAACACTTCAAGCCCACTCTGAATCCAGTCCATGTTGTCAAGCAAGCCAATTGCAACACAGCCTTGTTTAAGCCTGAAGATGTCGGTACAGCCCTGCCTGAGCCAAGGGCCATCTTCTAATACACTGTTCAGAAGACTCCAGAGCAAGCTCCATAAGTTCCTCCAGTGTCTTCATGGAAGGTTCCAGTGATCTTATAACAGGTACACATGACAAGACAGAGATCATTTCAGTTAACTTCACCTCAAAAGTGGCAAACAACAACATATGCATGTTGGAATTAGCCCTTGGAAAGGTTTAATTACGTTTGTGTCACTTTTCATGAAAAACTTATGTACGTCATATAATCTAATGGTTCTCTTATGTAGAAATGTTTCTCTTATGTTGTAATGCTCTTGTATTGAAATGTACTCTAAAACACAAAAGATTTATAGTTAGGAGTCCCATTCAGGAACAGTGGAAGAAAATTCAAATAAGAAATGGTCACAAATCACCAGAAAGGACCTAGACATGAAGTACAAGAAAACCAGCACATTTATTCCAAAAGGTAAGATTTCACAAAAACAGAAGGAAGTGAAATGATCAAACCCACAGGGGCAGTCTGATATGCAAACACATGCAAGTCAGGAAGCAAAAATACTAGGTCCATAAACAAGAGCCCAAGAAGCTGATAATCCAGAAAGACAGTCCAATAAACTACAAAAAACTACCATGGGGAAATTTTTACCAGGTATGAAAATTGGGATAGAAAAGACAGGCAGAAAAAAATAAACCAGAAATTCAACCTAAACAAGAAACGGCTTGGTATGCAGGAAATAAACTGACAATACTTTGCAAAGAAATACGGGGCAAACAGAGTTGTATATGTACCAGCAGTCACATATCTAAAACTCTGGTAAACCAGATCTAGTCATTAGGGGTCTTTGCGGAAATGTGGAATGGAGTTGCTGAGCAGGGCCTGGTTCAGTGTCTAGGTGAGCGCTTGGAAGCAGGACCTGACAGAAATATTAAATTTTTATGAATTTCATAATAGAATTTCATAAAAGAATTTTATAAAAGAATTTCATGAAAGAATTGTAATTAGATCTTACAGGGGGTCCTCGGGTTACAAGAATCTTGACATACAATGCTTCGAGTTTACTCCCATAATGCTCACCCCCATAACTAGTTTGGTTGGGCGCAGTGGAAGAATACGTAGAATATGCAGAATACATATTCTACGTATATGTATTGTATGAGTGAGGGAGTTGGCGTCCCCCAGTACGCAGGTACTGTTAAAAGCTCAAGTGTTCTTACACACATTTTTTGACATTTTTTCTATTACTACAGTACAGTGTACAGTATATTTATGTCCTTTTCCTTTTTCTGTGGCTTAGTTGTGTTTTTATGTTCTAGATTATGATTTTATATCTGTGTTAGGATCGGTAAGCGACTGAAGCTAGGGTGTGTTTCAACTAACACCAAAATTCGGGTTACATCACTGTCGTAGGAACGGATCTGTGTCGTAACCCGAGGACTCCCTGTATATCAAAATTTCAGTACATTTGGTACATTTTTGTATCACTGCCGTCAAAGCAGTTAAGCAACAGCAAATACTTTTTTCCATGTAGGCATACATAGGCAATATATTGGCAAGTACTGAAAACGGAAAGTTTGTTGTTCTGTTAACTCTTGTTTGAATTTACAGTGGAAATACACAAACCAAGCATAAACTGTTCTGTGTAGACCAAGAAGCTTTCTTCTCCAAACATTTTCCCAGATGGTGAGGCAGTGTTGCTGAATGTTGAGGAGCTTGTGATGGTGGAGTTGTTGACATCTGGAGCCAAATCAAGGACTGTTTCCAGGCGTTTAGAGGCAAAATGCTGCCATTCCTCAAGCACTTCTGCCACCTTCTACAAATCCCTCCCATTATGTAACCAGTTCAATCTCAATCTTGTTCTCTTCTTTGAATATAAGTGGGTGGACAAGGCATCAAGCAACACTACAGCGGCATTATCTAATCATAATATTTCAGATGTTTTTGTCTTTGAGAAATAAATGTGTTAACAAATACATTTGTAGAAGACTTCCTCTTAGCACTGAAGATTAGAAATTTTAAGTGAAGACGTATAAAAAATGAAGTAAAAATGAAGTATAAAATTTTATTGTGACCAGATAATAAGGGGAACAAACTTTTGTATACAAAGAACCACCACCAATATGTGTGTAAATTACCTTGTGAATTAATTCATATAATATTCACATTTTAATACCTGTGGCACATGTACATCATTTCCAAGCCTCCTGGAAGACTAGTCATTTATTTTAGTTCTAAATTCACTCTATCCATCGTCTGGAGTATTAAACATTAGATTGAAATATATGAATTTAGTTCAAACAAAGATTAATAGGCTGTCCTAAATCTGTAGTATCAGTGTCACATCAGTGTCATAGAACCACTGCAGGCCATAATAAAGTGCCAGAATGTTTTGTGAATAATTCACCTGAAAATTCAGTCTATCATTGGTATCAGTGGTGCTGGGAAGGACATCTTGACAGGCTTAATGTTTTTGATGCATCTTCATTGTATTAGAGGATGATCTCAGTCTGGAGGATTTTCAAATAGTGATCTGAATGCTATGCTGTAGAAATCTGCTATGTTGAATGAATGCTATGTGTAGAAATCTGGGCGTTTGAACTACTTGAAAAGTATTCAAAGACTTCTGATCACATTTCTTTTGTACTAAATAAGACAATGACCTTGAATGTGGAAGATATATAATACAAGACTGTATACTATAATATTACATAGTACTGTAATATAACATTACATACAAATATCTGTAATTAGCAATGATGATGTGTCGGTTGGCAAAGGATTAGAATAGCCTGAGGACAGGAAATTTGAGCTGAAATTTTGACACACAGTAAAAGTCACTGATATGAAATGACAGAAATGCTCAGGTATTAATTAAACTGCTATACCTCTACTAGTATCACAGCTAGGGCTTAAAATGCTTTCATTAGAGCAGGGATTTGTGCGTCTCTTTGCAGCCAGAGGCTCTGTATCTTAATAAAGCCGGTAGTGCCTAACATGTGAAAACATCAGTGAGGCCTGTCTAATGTTTTGATCATTGTTGACTGGCTCTGCTGCACAGACTGATGGGAGCCACGGGCCAATAGTAAATCACATTGCATCAAAGTCAGAATTCCCCTCCACTCATTATAAGACTTACAACACATATTGATTTGCTGTCCTAAAGCACATTTCAATTCAAGTGTTCTCACTGATCAAAACAGATACATTTTTTTACAGTTACGATTTTAGAGCCATTTTGTTCTACTGTCTGAATGTAATAACATGAATACTCATTTATTTTACAGTCTATGTTGTATTGTTTGATTCGGCACATCTGACTTTTTTCTGTTTGTTTTAATGTCAGCATCTGACAAACATACGGCAGAAATGTGTACATGCAACATTAACTTTGATCAAATTCAAATCATTATCAGGTCACCAAATCATTACCTCTCCTGCTTACACAAATGCAGTGTCAATTGCAATTTAGAACAAGCTTCTTTCAGTGCAGAATGAGTGAGAAATAATCCTTTTCAAGACTCACCATACCTGAATCTTCTAAAGGTAGATACAATTAGAACTCACAAAAATATAGTATTGTTTGAAATTTTGGAATAAGCTTCTTTTAATAAGATGTCGGAAACTATGTACTATTATAGGCACACACACATACATAAAGGTCCGTGGACATAATATAATATTAAAACCAACAGCTAGTTTCACAGAGTTGACTTTAGCAAACCTTGTCCAATTTTAATGGTCATATTTTTAGTTGATATTATGGCTTTTACAATGTAGCAATGTCTGTTTTTACCTAATATAGTGTCATGTCTATAAAAGATCTGTATATGGTGTATACATATGTATAAGCTTGATTAGACCACTGTTAGGAACCATGATTTACATATTCTTCACACTTTATATCTCTGAAATTGTGAAATGTTGTACTTGTTGTAAAAGTGCATTATTGTAAAAGTGCATTGTTGTTAAAATAGTCATACCTCAGTATTTATCCTGACAAACTGCTGAATATTTTTGTTGGTGATCAGTAATTTAACCAGATTAAATGTCCAACAAGTGCAGTTACAAGGTGGGTGTACCAAATAAACTGGCAGAATAATCATTCACTGACTAAAAATTTAATTACCTCATGTAGAATACAATGACTGCCTCCCTTACTTTAGGCTGCTATCTCTAGTTCAAGTTTATTTATATAGCACATTATCATACACAGAAGATCATTCAATGTGCTTTACAGAAATGGAAAATAAAATAAAGATAAGTATAAATATAAATATAATGAGAGGAATAAAAGATAAAAGAAGTAAAAAGTAAAAGAATACATAAAAGAACATTAAAAGTGCAATAAAAGTGCAAATATTTAAAGAAGGCAGAGGAGAATAGTGCTGTTTTTAGTAGCTTTATAAAGCTGGCTACAGTTGGTGCAGATCTGATGGTAATGGGCAGCTTGTTCCAGCAGCGAGCTGCATAATGACTAAATGCCATTTCACCATGTCTAGTTTCAGATCGTCTTACCACTAACTGGCCAGCTCCTGCAGATCTAAGAGACCTACCAGGAATATATACTTCAAGCATATCAGAGATGTACGTAGGACCCAAACCATTGAGTGACTTGTACACAATTAGTAATGTTTTGAAGTCAATTCTGTACTGAACTGGGAGCCAATGCAAGGACCTGAGGATAGGAGTAATGTGCTCTCTTTTCGTTAGAACTCTGGCAGTAGCATTTTGAATGAGTTGGAGCTGTGAGGAGAGCATTACAATAGTCAACACTTCGCTTTATAAGTGTCTATACGCTGGCTGGTAGTGATAAAAGGGCTTTCGAGTTGTTTTGGAGTTGTTTTATTGTGTTTTGAGCGAGATTTGTTAGAACTTTAACAGAATAGATGAATGTGGGCTCACCACTTGGCAAGCAACAGATCACTGTTTCTTTTTCTTTATGCAGTGTTGTTCCTGCTTATGAATGATTTTGAGGTGTTTATGATATAATTAATAACAGTTCTCTTTTTCCAGCTCTTTCCGTCGAGACGGATATTCGATTAGTGTGGCTCTTTAACAGACCCTTCAGCTTCTAGGTGAGCTGCATGATTTCCTTTTCATCCACAACAGCTGCTTTAAGCTCAGCCTTATCTCTACTAGCACAGCTTTTCATGTCACTAAGATCTGATCAAAGTTCAGATCTAATTCCCAGCTGTTTAAGGGCTGGGCTTGACATCTCTAGCTCATTTCACATGCTCTACCCTTTTGAGTGCAGTTGACCTTTCTACTACCTGCGGGACGCACAGACGCCCAAGATTTTTCTTGCAGTTTTGAACAGGTGTGGCGCCACACCTTCAACAGTATTGGGGCGAAATGCAATGGTTTACAAAGCAAAACAAAACAAAAAAAACTTATGACTTGGCTAAAGCTAATAAAGTGCATAAATATGGTTTTGTTTATTACAGTAAAAAAAAATCAACAAATTTGAAAGTCCCCAGTCTGAAATGGAGATGTAATCTGTTGTGTCGCTGGCTGGCTGTCTGTCTGTCCAAGCCCAAAGGTTGGTGGCCCTAACATGGAAGTGCTGAGTGAGATGTTTTTCCAGTGATACAAAAAGATACCATTTTTGTGGGTCAGATTGGCTTGTGGTATTAGCTGCAGGACCCCCAGTGTGGTGGCAAAGTTTTAGCCAGTGAGATTTAGACCTTCCAAAAAAAACAGCGAGCATTTAAAGTGTCCAGAAAATTAAGATGTCAGTAGTCATAGTATGAAACAGCTGATATTTTTCTCCAACATTAATTGGAGCTGTTCATAATGAACATTAATAGCTATGCTATACTGATGAATCCAAATAATCTGTTCCTCATCAGGTTACTATAAACTATTACTTATGAGATGTAAGAGTTCCTGTTAGGCATCAATGACATACTGAACTCATGATTAAAAAGTTGATTTAGGTAAATTAGCTGAGTGTAAAGCATCTCATCCATGCTGGACTTATCATAATAGAGTGGTGTTTCATGTTGAAGTGTGAGGTAATAAATGTGTGCAGTGTAAGGTATCTCTCCTGGCTGTGCTTTCAGATCGTGTTGGAGGAGTTTCTGGAGGACATTAACAACATGCTGGACTCTGGAGAGCTGCGCAGTTTGTTTGAGAAGGACAAGCTGGAGTATGTTCTAGTCTCTACACGGCCCAAAGCCAAAGAGACTGGCATTCCTGCAGGCCACCGTGATGAGGTATAGGCAAAACCGAGGAATAATAGGAATTTACACATCTCCTCAATCCATATATCTACTCCATCCATACGTCTACTCTTACACTTCTATGTTATCTATACGTGTGCTCTACTTTACTCATATATCTGCTTCATCCATGCATCTACACTGTCCACACATCTACGCTATACATACATCTGCTCCCTTCATACACCTACACTGCCATTCAAACATTTATCATTTTTCAACAAATCAGCCAAAAGCAGAGTAAGCAGAGAAAATGATAGATAGATAGATAGATAGATAGATAGATAGATAGATAGATAGATAGATAGATAGATAGATAGATAGATAGA